>MCJB01014876.1:216224-229168 GCA_002018475.1 Nicotiana obtusifolia
CCATCGGAACCCATATTCCCTAAAGCTTTCATTGGATTTCTTTTCCATCTTGGTCAGAGATAGGCGGTCTGGAACAATGTCTATATTGTATTGCAAATGTTGGGCGAAGGCCTGAGCCATATCGTCCCAAGTATACCACCTGTTAATGTCCTGACGGGTGTACCATTCTAAAGTTGCCCCACTCAAACTTTGGCTGAAGTAGGCCACTAGTAATTCATCTTTTCCTCCGGCGCCTCTCATTTTGCTGCAATAACCCCTTAGATGGGAAACAGGATCCCCATGTCCGTCATACAAGTCGAACTTGGGCATCTTGAACCCGGCAGTTAGTTGGACATCAGCAAACAAACATAGATCCTTATAGGCCACACTCACCTGATTCCCCAACCCTTGCATACTTCTCAATGATTGCTCGAGACTCTGTAGCTTGCTAAACATCTCCTCCTGCTCTGCGTTCTTGGGTGGTTTTTCAGTCTCGACATGAGGTTCAAACTGGTGGGTGTGGGAGTAAGGGTCTGGGACTTTGAAAGTGGGCTCCGGTGCATGGTGGTGGGCATCTGGGGCGGGAAATGCGGGCTCACTAGAGGATCGATGAAGGGTATTTTGTGGTGGGGGGTACAAAAATAGGAGCAGATGTTGGAGCAGGGTACGAGGCTGTTTTGACTGGTGGAGCATGAAAGGTTTGGGCCGAAGTGCCGGGGTAATTGTGGTAAGGGGTGAAGCCAGGTGCGTGTTGTGGGGAAAGGTCGATGATATGGGCCATCTGAGATTGAGAGAGTGGTGGAAGGGAAGTAGGGTTTTCTGTGTAGTTGGTGGGGAATGAGGGTGGAGGGTGTCCTTTAATCCATACCTGATACATTTCTGCCATCTGATGTTTCAACCTCCGGACCTCCTCTTGCAATTCCGATTCCGACTCAACAACCTCTCTCGGCGGGTCTACAACTGCAGTGTCTGTTTCCTTGCTAGCCATGACTGTTTGGCGTTTTGATCGGGTGTTGTATGGATGACTTGCCAGGATGCCAACAAACTAACCACCTTCTTGGAAGAAAGTTAGAGCATAACAGAGGACAACAACACAAAACCACCATGCTAGTGTTAAGGCATTTATCAGATAATAATATCACATTACGTGCAATGCACCTAGCAACAAATAGCGGTTCTAAAATGGCTGTAAGGGTTGCAAGGTCATATGGCATAATCCCAATTTACTTATTTCAATCTTGCCTTCTCTCTTTTCGACACTTTTTATCAATTTCCTTTCTTTTGATGCACCCTAACTTGATAGAACCTGATGTAGGTTGCCTATGTATTATGTTCTTCATGAATCAAACCAAGCGTAGTTTTGAAAAAGTGATGGAAAAATAAAATTCAAGATTTTTATTTAAAATTTTTGATAATGGAAGATTCGACATGCTTGACTGCAGTTTGACTGACTTTGACACTACCTAAAGGACTCAGCACTCCTAGACAAGACATGAAAGTAAAAGACAGCATGAGACAATCTTAAAACATTTAAATAGTATGGATCCTCAAACTGCTCCTGAATGCAACTGTCCTGGCTGGGTTGGTCCTGGGTTATCCGTCGTGCTCAACTTTGTAACATGCCTCGTAGAGAAACATCAACGCTAGGAATAAAGACCCTGGCATGTGCCCCTGCCTCCTGAAGATCAAACCTAAGCAAATACTGCCCATGCTGCTCCACCTTTGCTGCTAGTTCCGCTAATTGAGACTTTATCAATTCAAACTTATCCCATGAATCTTGGACCGATGCCTCCCCAGAATCATCTGTCTGAACTGCCCGCCCCCTAAACTGTGCTGGTAATGGGGTGCTGACCCCTGGTGGGAAGGACTGTAGCCAAATTAGGTACTCCTGAGTACACTCGGGCCTGCCAATATTCTTTACTAAGGTTTCTTTCTTCATCCTCTTTGCATTGTTCCAGTATTGCATGTATTTGATTTCGTCAACTGCCTTTTTACTGAAATTCATGATGTACCTCTGAAGGTGCAAAGTTGGAGGCTCTTCTTGTTGTCTGCCCAACTGACGCATTACCCTGATCGGCGTATATGGCCTGACACACTTGAACCCTATTAGCATCAGGAAAGGTTGCATGAGGCATCCTGCCAAGATATCATCTAAAGGTAGCCAAAGGTAAGCCCACAAAACATTCTCGTTTGTCCTCGAACCAAGGAACTCAATCCAAGTTGTGACACCTATTGGGTATGTGAACTTAGGAGACTTCATGCTACGCTCGATGCATATTCACCTGATCCCTCAGGGCACGGTCGATGGGATAAAGCAAGGAAACTGTGTGCAAATGCTCCATCATCCATAATTGTAGCAAAAGGTTACTTCCTTCGAAATACCTGACACCTCTCCTCACTTCACTCAGGGCTCGGTACAACTCTGCTAAGATCATCGGCACAACGGTAACGGTTTTGTGTTGCTTCTCATGAAATAGCGCCATTACCACCGCCTGCAGACGGGTACCAATGTGCCTCTCGTCTAATGGAAAAACCAGTAACCTAATAAAGCAAGGCTGAAAGCCTCGAGGCGACGTCTTTGCCACTTTGCTTTGGTTGTGCAGAACTCATCCCAAAAGATGTCAAAACTATCCTGTGGTCCAAATCTAGGAAACAAATAATCCAAGGATATCCAAGACTGCTCAAGGCACTTTAGATGCTTGTTATCTTTTAGGCCCAGCTCGTTGAGAAACTTGTCCTAGAGTGGTCTCGGGGAAGTATCATGTTCTTGCCTATATAACTTAAACGAGTGAGACCGGATATATTTCTGCCAAGGTAAGAGTCATCTCACACTCCCCAAATTTGAATGTCAAGTTTTTCGGATTCCAGTAGGTCAGCATTGCCTCCACTAAGTCTGGGTGGGGTGTGATATCAAGAAGAGAAGTTAGGGTCCCCAATTTATGCATCAACTCATGCTGCTCTAACGATGAAAACATGTTCCACCACTTGATCAATTTCTTAGGAATCTTTACCACCATCAGCACTTTGGATCGAATAAGCGGGTCCATACCTGAATGAAGGGAACATGGTTAATGACTCGGAATGACACCGCAACATTTCCTGGTGGACAAATGCGAGACACGATTTGGCTATATCTGCAGATTGGCCTAAGTGGCTAAATGTGACTATTAGTGCAAACTTGACAAAGTTGACCCCTAAGCATGAGAAACACTTCATTTAAAGCTTACATGACATCTAATGTCCCGACAATCATGGTCTTAAAGAATTATTTTGCGGAAATGGACTATATTGCAAAAATGGCCAATATGGCCAAATATGGCTAAGGACGCAAACCCGATATGACGGACCTTAGAGAGACATGACACTGTGATTGAGCTATTTTTGCAAAAATAACCCTATCTTGCAAGAATGGCCGATGTGGCTCAAAAGTGGCTAAACATGCAAGAGTTGGCTACCACCCCGCAAGCCAAGAACCTAGGACTTACTAGGAAGACCGGACCCTATGTGGGTTGTGTACGTATCCCGCCCCAGAAGACGAGAATCAGGTTCGCGTAGTTCGGGAAGATGCAACTAAAAAAAACTATATCTTCGTCTCTTGCAAAATGATGAAAAATGTAAAAACTCTTGGACCCTTTTCTTGAATGATAAAATGTAAAATCTTCTTTTCTTTTCTTCCTTTTCGATTTTTTCTCTTTTTCTTTTTTTCTTTTTTCGGAAAAGAATATGAAGGAAAATACTAGTGGGGCCCCATTTGTTTCATTTTCACCCTTCTTTCCAAGACATCGGTCCGCCAAATGACCTTTTACCCTCACAGATGCAACATTTAGCATATAGGATGATTAAATGTCATTTTGGGCCACGGGCCCATTTTGACAAAATTTGGACAGGTTTCCTACAAAGAGACACAGTGCCTGGGACCGAGCCCTACTGTCTAAATGACATGATGCAAATAAGAATGACCTAAGGCCGACCTAAGTTTTGGGGTTCACTAACAAGGCAGTTCGGGGAAAGCATATGGTCGATGGTGGCTGCTCAAGCTTTCCACCCACTTCATACGTCCGTCGGCTTCCCCTCCTAAATTAAGGGTGACTCAACGAAGAGTTCGTGCACGCGATGCATGCTCTGAGACTTGTTGCAGAAAGAATTGACCGCGCAATGCATATGATGACAGTTATAAAGCGATAAACACATAAAGCAAAAATTCTAAACACATAAACAACGAGAAAATAACAAAATATGAAATCATAATAAAAATTAAGTAAAGCTAACAAAAAAGCATAAAACTCAACCAAACATTTTAAAAGCCAACAAATCAAGTACTAGCTCGAACCCGCAAGTGTTCCCCAGCAGAGTCACCAGAGATGTCACTCCTCTTTTTTGGCGTGAGACTTTACTAAACCTTTTTTTAATGGATAAAAGGCCTAATAAAACTCGAAAAGGGGTTTTCAATTTTGAAAGTGACAAAGATAAGAGTTGAAAGGGAAAATTTAGAGTCGCCACCTGACAATTGATTCCGGTGTGTCAAGCCACCATTTTTAGAACTTAGACTCAAAGCCAAGTTCATACCAGAGATTTGGGTAAGGAATTCATTTGACTCGGGGAGAAGATATTAGGCATTCCCCGAGTCCCGTGAAAGTCACGGTTGCGTACTCAATTTAGCTGGCTTTTAATACATTTGGATTGAGATAAAATACACACAGGAGGTTTGAGGTCATTCCCACCTAATAAAGAAGGAAACCAGAACTAAAATACTACGAGTTTCACTTTTGGTCTTCATATACAAATACCTCGAGGCATTCCCTGGAATGTCAAATACATAAGTCCTTCGAGGCATTCCCCGGATAAATTTAACTAGGGAATGACCTCTCACCTCAAAAATTAACAAACGTCCGAGTATTGCCTACTCAAGTGTGATCGGCCTGAACATGCTACTAGCGAGCAATGTAATAAAAATAAGAAAATGAGATCTAAAATAAAGAAAGATAAAAGTTCAGTTCATGGCCTTGCTCTTTTAACTTTTATTTCATGCATTTAACCAAACCTGACCCAAAAACCCACGAAAATACAGAAAAAGGGCAAGATGGTATCGTCAGTGGGGATATGCTATCGCACATCCCTCATGCGAACCGCATACCGCACATAAAGGTCGCAGATTAGAACGAAATCTTAGGCAGAGTTTAACGTCAGAAATGCGATTCTATATGCGGTCGCAAATCATGTCTCCGAACTGCAAATTACACGTCGAGATTGCAAATCATAACAGAGTCCTGGGTAAGGTTCAAATCTGCGAGAATCAAGTCACAAACGCGGACCGCATATCAGTTATGCGGTCGCTGATTCAATGCCAAACACAGATCGGTTTGATTGTTTGTTTCGATTTTTTCATTGTTAGATGATTATATCAAACATCAACCACTTTACGCTATTCTCAAAGGTGTAATCTGAGCATATCAATTCACAAAGTTAACAAACTGGAGACAAACACCCACAACCCTATCATATCTTAATCATACTAAACAAAATGAGCAAGAATTAAGAATTGAACATGAATGAGAATTTGTAGTGATTTTTAACGTCGATATAAGCAGCAGGGCCACGAACCACGATCGGAACTCGAACTGGCAACTGAATCGAACCCAAGCATACCTCGATCAAAATTGATTCTTGAAAACCTTTCCCCAACCAGACCGAAGTCGAAGAAAGCAGAAGTATATGTACCTTTGTTTTTTCTGGTTTTATGAAATTTCTTTGAAGGAGAAAATTAAATTTGATTTGAACTCTCCCTTTGTGTTTTGTTTTACTGGAACTCAATTAAACTAGAGCGATCTGAAAATCCCCTCAATTTTGGTTTTTCAGATTCGTATCTCAGACCTCTCATTTTCGATTCCTCTGTTTTTGATTTTTCGATTTTTTTTTTCCTCTCTCTGTGAAGTCTCTGACCCTCTTCTTTTAGAACCCTCTCCTTGCTCTCCAAGATAACCAACCCCTCCAGAAGAATCCCCAAATCCGTTTTTTTAATGAGTGAAGGATCCGTGGGATCAGCCCTCCCCAGATTCGGATAAATGAATTCTGTTATATGTCAGAATTTTGTTATCATACGTGGCAAAAATGAGAAGAATGGGTTGGGGTTCTGTTGAAATTTTGGGCTTTATTTGAATTTGGGCTTCGGGAATTTACCAAACTTGGGCCAAAACAAGCTGAAGATCTAATTTAAAATACCCACAAATAAGACTTTTGGTTGAATTAAATAAAACATTGTTAAAGATAAAGTTGGGACTGTATATTTTTGTATTTATAATTTTGTACCTAAAAATAGAATTAAATTTAATAATAAGGTGAATTCCTACAGAAATAAGCTCAAATAATTTTTTTAAAAATACTGTGTCTATTAGAGATGATTCTAACACGTGGGTCAAAAATTACATGTCTACAGGTGCGATCGCACCAGAAGCCTTAAGCTTCAGCAGTTCCTCCAAGTCCAAACTCGATCCATTTCCAATCCGATTCGCACCAGAGGCTCCTAGGACCCCGTCCAAACATACCAACACATCCCCAAACACGATACGGACTTAGGCGAAGCCTCAAATCACGTCAAACAACATCAAAATTATGAATCGACGGCCAAAACCTTTCTTTCAACTTTCCAACCTTCAAGCTTCGCCGATCGCGTCCGAAATACACTTAAACATCCCAGAATGACGCCAAACTTTACTTGCAACTCACAAATCACCATACGAACCTATCCCAAGGCTCGGAACTCCAAAGAGACCTCGATAACATCAAATCCACTTCAAACCTAACTTATGAATTTCTAGAACTTCCAGAATGCCAACTTCCCATAATAGGCACCGAAATGCTCCCGGACCACCCAATACTCAACCCGAACATACGCTCAAGTCCGAAATCATCATACGAACCTATCGGAACCTTAAAATCCCAATTCCGAGGTCATTTACTCAAAAGTCAAACCTTGCTCAACTCTTCCAATTTAAAGTTTCCGAAATTAAAATTTTCCTTCCGAATCAACTCAAAAATTCCCGAAATTCAATTCCCACCACGCGTACAAATCATAAAACATGAAGTGAAACTACTCGAGGCCTCAAAACGCCGAACAACACGCTAGAGCTCAAAACGATCGGTCGGGTCGTTACATTCTCCCCCACTTAAACATATGTTCATCCTCGAACGTGCTATGGATTGCTCCGGAGTTTCCCTAAAATCACCGTTCAACACCTTGTGCACTTATCCGTGCCACCACAACCTAGTAGAGCCTATTAGTTCAAGCCAGACTAAAGATTCTCCCTTCTATTTAGTCAATAAGCCTTAAAATCGAATTCCAACCTCTGAACTACAAGACCTGATTCTAACATACGAACACCGCATCAATCACTACACACTGTACCAAACATGATCATGCTCCTCCGCTGAAATCACACCCTGCACCACATAAGTCATTTGACCATAATAACATCCTCCGACCACAATAGCTGCAATTTCACGCATCAATTGCCCGCAATACACCTAAAAACACATATAAGCCCTGTTCTAACTCCCGTAATACTGCCACAACAAAATAGATGCATAAAAACTAATAACCACCTGTCGAATCAACAAATCATGGAGTCTCTCCTCCTGACAAGGACCATTACCTCATTCTGAACTTAATATTGATATTTGATCTTCAGTATACCCTACATAACTCTAATCGCACTGATCCCAGGTCAAATAACCTCGCCTCACCCAGTACAAGCTGCTCAGGCAATAAGACATCTCAAACACTGCCAAAAATCTCATATGATGCCAACAATACGCCAACAAGCTACAAACTCGAATGCGATACATAAGGAAAAGCAAACTCTGGAAAGGAACTACTCAATAAGATGGTCGAACAGAAGCTATGAACCCTTCTCAGAGAACGAGAAACAAAATATACAAGAATAGATATAGGGAACCGTACTCAACATCTCACTGTTGCGGCGTGTAACCTGATCCTCACATGATACCATTGCAATGTGCAACCCGATCCAAATAACATAACCATGGCGGCGTGCCACCTGATCCACACATAATAACAAGTAAGGAAATACCCATCAAGCCATAATGCTTATACCTACAAAGTACCGAATATCGACCACAAGCACGCCAAGTGTAAAAATACAGCCCTGGGGAGACGGATAGTGCCATATGCTACAAAACCCAAGCACAACTAAGGTGCGATAAATGACATGCATCTCGAGATCTATCATGCTCATATAACACCACAAGCTACAGGGGACCACAACACATGTGCGGATAATCAAATCATCTCACAACCCACATGGCACAATTGAGTATTACATGGAATGACTGACAACGGGAATAACATACAATGCCCGAAGACTCCTCCATAAGCAACGCTATGCTGACTGATCACGTTCGGCCTGATGTAGAGCACACATTCACATTGGACCCATCAATGGACCTCAAGACGATTCTGATCATACCGTACTGGGCTAATAACCTTACAAGGATTCACAATAACCTTTTCCAGGACACATAACAACAACCGTCAAATCTGGAACAAACTCGCACAGTCCCCAGCCCAAGGAATAGAACGTCTCTCAGGCATAAACTCTCACATTTGCAATATTACTATAATCTACATACTTGGTTTCAATCCTTAAAAATCAAGTGACTAACATGTCACTCTTACACATCTCCCGTGGGATACGCTCCAACTACCCTTCCGCACCAGGTAGCAAAGTCTGTACCTCCATACCACCAACCGTATTAATTCTATAAAGCAGATCACGAATCCGCAAATCAACACACAATGCCTTCTCCACATGACACCATTCTCAAGCGACACTAAGTTAATGCTATCTTACTCTAAACATATAATTCTTCCCTTCCCATCAGAGCTCGTGAAATTCTAATCAACACCGAGCCCCAACCTTGATCCTCAACCTCCAATTCCCATGCTGCTCACTGCACCTATCATGCCGCTACGCGCGAGTACAAGAATTCCTCATAACCCCTGAACTACTAGTAGAATAAAAACTTCATTGGCTAGAAACCTTTCACTTAACTTCTTTCAGAAGAACCATTGCACACGCAACGAAATTCCCATGACCACAGAAAATACAAACCTCAAGTCGTGGTCTAAACCGCCATAACTCTTCCGGGATCCATTTACATAACAAGGCCATAGGAATCGAATACCTCCCAAATCAAGAAATTTACGGTGGATGTCAAGCCCGTACGTATAACCACAAACCACCTGTATAACTTAACACGCCGAATGAACTGATCAATGCCACAACCATGCTGATTCAAACAATTACTAACCGACCTCGCTTCTTCCAATTTACTCTGGACTTGCCTTAGAAATAATAATAATAGCTCAATTCAAAAATAATGAAACCCAACAACACTCATCTTAAGTGATCCAATCCACGAGACCACATCTTCTCAATACCCATGAACCATCTGATACCCTCCTTATGCGCACAATAACATTTCCAACTGGTACACCCATTCTGAAAGATCCTCTATGAATCCGAAGTTGTTTTCTCCCATTTCTCCAATATTGCACCGCACACCCGATGATAATATAGAACACTCCAAGTCCCTTTCATAATCCACTGCAAAAAATAAACTCGATCCTTAACCACATAACGGACCCAAAATCCTTAGGCACTGCACTTTAATTCTTGAACCCACTAGAACCATTGTTGAGAGTCACCCAGTCTGACCTGGTTCTGAATATAATCAAACTCCTAGCTCTATTAGCATATGAACACTCCTAAAGAAGCAACCGGATGAATTCTTTTCCTTGTACATCTTATCCACAAGAAGCACAAACTCCGAGTCTTCCCAAAACCTGCACCTGAATCGATAAGGCAAAACATAGCACACATTCATCAAGTTCCTTGCTCGAATTACCCCTGATTCTTTCTTTTCTTAGTCATAAAGAATCCAGCAATGCACAGATAACCAGGAACCGCACAAGCAGACAACCACGCGATCCAATCGTAGACGGTGGGCTCTCCCACTTAGATTTAAGCTACCATCACATAATGTAAAGCCCACAACGATTCCTCCTTCTCAATTACTATGATCTTGCACCATTAACCTGCCAAATTTCTCGAAATATTTTGTTAAGCTTTTCATGAAACATTCCGAATTATCAGCCACAATCGCATACTTGGCCTTCTGTTGGGTAGTAAGTAGAACTCTTCGTAGAAACTTCTTCAAAATCACGCAACTGCTAACCTGTTCACAAGAGATAACCCCCCTGTGGTATTCCATATCGACATCTTCCAACGGCACTACACTGGGTACCCCTACTACGAATTCAGTAGACCCTCCTGAGCCCATACTCGTCCACCAGCTGTAGAAGTTTGTTCATTTCCTATTGACATCGACTGAAAGTCCGACAATACGCTCCAAACTCGAAGTCATGTTCCATCCCAAAAAGATAATCAAGTTTTCACACCCTTATTCATTTCAAGCAAACTCCTCTCGGCCATATTCAATCTTCCTTAGTATAGTAGCCTCCATCTTAAATAAAAATCCATAGACTGAGTCACTTCCCACCACGATTCCTCGAATCACCCTAAACTTTTCCCAAGGCACGCGGTTATCCTACCACAGAATCCATATGCTACTCTGCCGCTTTCACTTCGGTTAAACCATCTCCTTTATGCAACTTCTCGACCTCTGCTTATCATACTTGACCTGCTTGTAATTTAACCACCGCGAGACACCTCCCGCCATGTCCTTCCTCATACTTCGCTACCCAAATGTTGCTTCAAATCAAATTCATACCTGTAGCACCTGAACAAATAAATTTCTACCAACTCTAAACCTCAGAAGATCATCTTTCTCGAGCCATCAATATTAGAAATACTAATTTGATCCCGGAACTGCTACTCTCCGCTATCTCTGACAAGCGCTTCTCAGGCACCATTTCACAACACCCTGCCCCAAAGGCAAATTGAAGAAGACCATAACACCGGCGAACCTTAATGTGTTCAAACAAGGACGATGACACCAGATTGCAAATGAGAATTCCACCACGCTCGAAAATATCAAGTCTCATTACTCCATCAACCAAGGCCTGAACATCCATAGTCCAATTGCCTTTTCTCCGCTGGAATTAAATGCTGAACCTCTAAATCATGCACCAATAAATCCTCCTTTCAAGTCATTCACTGACTCGACACATAAACAAGCACCCCACCATTATATCAATACTGTACTATAACAATGCATGAACACCATAGCAATATGTGTATAGCCTCAAAACCATCGGAAATACAGCTAATGAGCTGAAATAACAAAACATCCTTCCGTAAGGCGACGATAATAGCCTGCCTGAATACGTAGGGAAAAACAGCTCGCACCACGTCTGCAGTACCACTACGACCCCTCGATGTCCAATTGATAACAAGTGCTCCATGTCGCATAAAATTGAGTAGAAAGGAAATAAAGGCATAAGCCATAAGGAATCAAATCGCACGAAGAGGGATAAAGGAATCAACTGCCTTGTAGCCTCTCAAAGGTAAGTATAGACTCTCCGTACCGATCTGCAAGATTTTACTAGACTTGCTCACGGCTCGTGAGACCTAAGTGAACCTAATACTTTGATACCAAGCTGTCACGACCCAAAATCCACTATAGGTCGTGATGGCACCTAACGCCATCGTCAGGCAAGACAACGATGATGAATCAACTTAATTACTCGTTTTATTACTTTTGAAGTCATAATTTTTGTTAATTAAATAGTATGAAATAGAATTTACAACATAAAATGATAACATTTATGTGATCTAAAATAATGAACAACCTGTAGGAACCCGCAATAAGTGCATGAGCATCTACTAAGGAGTACAATAAAAATACAATATCGGTCTGAATACAAGTTAGACAGGAGAATATAAATAACTCTGATGGAGACTTTGTATGCTGTGGATCGTAACATGGAATGCAGCTCACCGCAAAAGTCCCAGCAATAGTCGCGCCTCTACATCCAGAGGACCATCGGGAACTTATATAGACCTGCACTATAAGTGCAGCAAGTGCAACATGAGTACGTAAATCAACGCGTATCCAGTAAGTATCTAGCCTAACCCTAGAGGAGTAGTGACGATGGGTCGACTTTGATACTTACTAGTAGTCTAATAAATCAAATACAGTAGGAAGTAAATAGATGTGAGGCAGAATAAATAAACGAAATAACAAGTATAAATACGTGGTACAATCCTCCTCTCAACAATAAACTCAAGCTCTCAGTTAGCAGTTATCTCCTCAAGTGGAGAGAGAGAGTGTGTGTGTGTGTATATATAATGGACCTCACCAGATAGGCCGTCACAATCCAAATCAGGAAAAAACTCACAAATACATTGGCTTCTTGTCAAATATTACGCACGATCCCATAAAAGTATTAATAGAAATGCTGAGGCGTACGACCCTATCCCATCATACTGTGTGCACTACCGAGGGTTGAACGGCACGAACCATAGATGCATCTATTATACTGCCAAGATGAATGGCCCGCTCCCATGAAAGTGTGGCACACAATTCCTACCGAGGCGAATGACCCGATCCCAGCAAAATAAGAAGCTTTAACGGGTCCCTGACCTTACTCATGAATAAACGTGTGTTATAAATTTTTAAGGAAAAACTTTCGATGAAAACGCATAGCGCGGGAGAAATTTGAAAGAGAAGACAATTATTCCGCAACTAAGCATGAATCTCGTCAAATCTCTACAATAACAAGTCTAGTCACAAGTCGTAACGTAAAATAAAGGAATTTAATTGCCAAGGGACTACTCAAATAGCACAGTTATAGCATGATGGGAACCTAAGTGTACCCGGACATAACATGAATCTAGCTACGTACGGACTCTCGTCACCTCGTGCATACATAGCCCCCGCAACAAGTAGCACGTAACAAATACATAACCCAGGGGTAGTCCCCC
>MCJB01014876.1:236570-265324 GCA_002018475.1 Nicotiana obtusifolia
CAACCCCCCCCCCCACCCTCTAACACCTCTCTTCATAAATTATTGCGAATTTCATTTATTGTTTGAAAATTAAATTCTCAATAATCAATGCAAAGTTAGAGTATTTGGTACAAATGCAGATTAACCTAATAGCTCCTTCTTAGACCTTATATTTGTATACGAAAGTCCATTAGATATATTATAAGGATCCGACCAGTCGTTTTGAGCTTTAGTGTTCCATTCAGTGGCTTGAAACTTTATGTAGCTTCATATTATGTATTATGACTTGTGTGTATGATTGGTTTCGGTTTTTGAGCCGTTCAGGATTGATTTTGAAGAATGATTCTCGTTTTAGAAGCTTTAAGTTGGAAGAATTGACCAAGGTTTTACTTTTGGATAAACGGACTGAGAATCAGGTTTTGATTATTCCGATAGGTTCATATGATGATTTTAGACTTGTATGTATGCTCAGATTTGGATTCGGAGGTTCCTAGCACTATCCAGAAGTTGGAAATTTGAAGAACTTTATAGTTCATAAGTTTGACAAAGAGTTGACTTTGATGTTATTGAACTCCAATTGGTGTCCGAGACTTTAGATAGTGTCACGACCCCAAAATTCCAGCTAAGGTAGTCATGATGGCACCTAGTCTCTACGACTAGGTAAGCCTAATATTCATGTATAACTTAACGAGATTTAACAGCTAAGATAACAAGATAATTCGATAAAACTCATAATAACTCCAAATAGAACTGTTGTAACAAAATTTCCAAAATTGGTAGAACTGAGTCATAAGCTCTACAGGATTACACTGAAAATCTCTAGTACAACATTGTCTAGATAAAGAGTAAATAGTAGAAAAATAAGGACAAAAGGTGACTCCAAGGCCTGCGAGCGCCGAGCAAGCATACCTTGAAGTCTTTGAACTGTATTGTCCACTCACTGGCTAGCCTGAGTCGAAGTACCTGGATCTACATAAAAATATGCAGAAGCGTAGTATGAGTATACCATAATGGTACCCAGTAAGTATCAAGCCTAACCTCGGTAAAGTACCAGGTCAAGACACCTACTGGGATAAGAAAAACTCAACAAGTATAGTATATTCTAACGGTGAAAATGATAAAGCAGTGACAATAAAGTAATACAATAAGGTAAGCTAACAACTGAATTTAAAGAAGTAAAGGCAACAAGGAGGAAACACATGATAAGAACATCAAGAAAACAATGCGGACAAATACAAGTGAGGTAATAAGAGATAACAACAAGAATTACAATCGAGGTACCGTCTCGTAACCTCATTTCACAATCACAATCACAATCTTTCCTAATACCGCCGCGTGAGCCTTACATTTAGAAAGTTTTGAAAATATTTTTCTCGAAATAGCTACACGCACCTTAGCCCACCTTATGTTGCTTTGTGGCTTCAAGTTATTCCCTTACTAGCAACACGCACATAATCCCACCTTATGTCACTGCATGCACATTAACCCATATCCTTATTCTACTGCATGCACATCAATATCACAAGAATAACAACTCGCACCACAGGTGTCCATATGCCACGACTTTCCATCAACTACCAAAGTTTCCACAATATATAGCCCACAGCTCAACCGCAATATAAACAAGAATCTCAATAATAACAATATGAATGAGAACTACTCAACAAGGAAAGATATCTCAATAATCAACAACTTCAACCTCAATGTGATATTAGCTTTCATAACTTCAACTTCAGTAACTCAAAATGAACGTATTTTCACAGAATGGCAATTTACACTTTAAAAGTACAACGCAGGCTTAACAATAAAAGAGATGGTATGAAATAGTATCTAAATCTAAACACATGAAATGCCTCAACATGGAACGACATCATGAAATAACAAAAATAATAATAACTCGACAATAAAAGAGGTAACATGACAATAAGAGAGATAACAAAGGCAATTAAAGCATATAAGACCATGTTTGACAATAAGGGATAGAGCATGTGATCACAACATCAAGTAAAGCATGTAAGAGCAATTTAACAACAGAAGATATAACATGATATTACATTTCTAATTTAATGCATTAAAGAGTCTAAAGAGTCTAGTCCGGTCAAAATACCACACATAAGCAGGTGTACACACTCGTTTCCTCGTGTATACGTCTTCCACATAACTCAAATACCACAAATCAACCCAATTCCTAAGGGGTAGTTTCCCCCACACAAGAGGCAAGATACTTACCTCAAACAAGCCAAATCAATCCCCTAAAAAGCCTTTCCCACGAAAATCTGACTCCAGGCGGCTCGAATCTAGCCAAATTAACTTAATACGATAAATACAAACCATAGGAAGCAATTCCGGATAATAAAGTTTCAATATTTAAAGAAAATAAAAAATTCAACTCAAAAAGTCAACCCTGAGCTCGCACCTCAGAGCCAGACCAAATTTACAAAATCCGGACCTTCATTCCGATACGAGTCCAAACATATAAAAATTATCCAATTCTGACCTTACATCAATCTTCAAATCCTCAATTTACTTTAGGAAGTTTTTACAAAACTACCACATTTCTTCACTTTAATTCACTAAATAATTGATAAAAATTAAGATGGAATCATGAAAAATGAACAAATCCGAGTCGGAAACACTAACCCCGATCCAAACCGTGAAAATTCCCTTTAAAATCGCCCAAAACCAAGCTGAACAACTCAAATATGTTATAATGAACCAAACCCTCGAAATAGATTACTATATAATCTACCCAGTTATTACTCTTCGCGGTCGCGGAAAAATCATCGTGATTGCAAAGAACAAATTCCACGAGCTCACCAAGCCTCTACGTGAATGCGAGGCTACAGACGTGAATGTGATGATCATCCATCCCCAAGCTTCGCAATCGAGGACCAGTCCATGTGAACGCGCTGAACAACACGTGCCACCACACAACCTCACCTTCCTTCTACGCGAACGCGATCCCTAACCCTCGTTCACAATGCACAAACACCCTAACCTTTCGCGAGTAGCGTCCTATTCTTCGCATTCTTTGCGAATGCGAAGAAGGAAACCAGAAGCACTGAAACAAGCAGTTCCAACAAATGAACAAATAGCCCGAACTCAATCTGAAACACACCCGAGGCCCCGTGGGACCCCGTCCGAACATACCATTAAGTCCCAAAAACCAACACGAACTTACTCGAGGCCTTAATTCACATCAAACAACATCAAAACTACGAATCGCACCCCAATTCAAGCCTAATGAATTAATGAACATTCAACTTCTAAAACTAATAACGAATCACATGAAACCAACTCCGAATGAGCTCAAATTTTGCATGCAAATCCCAAATGAAACAACAACATATACCAACTCTCGAAACCACAATCCAAGACTGATATCAATAAAGTCAATCCTTGTTGAAACCTATCAACCTTCCAAACATTCAACTTTGCAACTTTTACCAAAAAGCGTCAAACTTAACTACGAACCTCCAAATTAATATTCGGACATACACATATGTCTAAAATTACCTTACGAAGCTATTGGAACTATCAAAACTCCATTCTGGAGTCGGCTACACAAAATTTGAACTCCGGTCAACTCTTTCAACTTAAGCTTCCAACTTTGGGATTAAATGTTACCAATTCACTCCTGTAATGACCCGGCCGGTCATTTTGTGTAATTGTGCCCCGTATCCCCTTTTGATGTTTTTGGATTTATGACTTATGGGGTTGAATGGTTTCGTTCTGAGAGGATTAGGAGTTGATTTGGACACTTTGATTCTTGGCTTAGAAGCCTAAGTTTTTTATGTTGAACAATGGTTGACTTTTGTGAAAACCAACCTCGGAACGCTTTTTGATGGCTCCAACATATTTGTATTGTGATTTTGGAATTGGGCATATGCGCAGAATCAAATTTGGAAGTCCGTAGGCTGATTTGTGTTGTTTTGCTGAAAATTGAGAATTTGAAGTTTAGAAGTTTGATCGTAGGTTGACTTTTGGATATGGGGTTCGGAACTTGGTTTTAGGACTTGGAATAGGTCTATTATGCTATTTAGATATTTTTTTATAAAATTTGATATCATTTGGAGTTGAATTGATAGGATTCAGACGCTTAGTTCCAATTCTAGTAGTTCTTGAACTTTACATTGAAATTCGTGTATTTTGGTGTTTGATTCATAGTTCTAGATATTTTTTTGTGTGTTTTGATCATGCGAGCGAGTTCGTATGATGTTTTTAGACTTGTGTGGATGTTTGGTTTGGCACCCCGAGGGCTCGGATGAGTTTCGGACATGATCCGGAATGGTTTGAACTGCTATTGGAATTGCTGGTGTGCGGGTGCTCAGTTTTCGCAATTGCGAGCACCAGCCTTGTAATTGCGAAGGTGATAGGGGTGGTCTGAAGTCGCAATTGCAAAGTTAGCAGGCTTGGGGCTTGGTCGAATTTGAGACCATTTGGTCGCTTTTGCGATGGTGTCCAGCTTTGCAATTGCGACGTTTGTTGAAGCTGTCAGAGTTCCCAAATGCACTACCTGATCTGCAATTATGAGGGTTTGCAAATTCCAACCCTGTATCGCAAATGTGACATCTGCACTAGACATAAGGGCTGGAAAGTCGGGATTTAATCTCATTTCTCACATTTTAGAACCCTAGATTCGATAGAAAGCGATATGGAGAAAGGATTTCATCTACAAACTTTGGGTAAGTGATTCCAATCAATTTCCAACTATATTTCATGAATATATCTTAGATTTAACATCAAATTAATGTGAATCAAGAGGATAAAAGGGGAAATGTTTTTAAGTTTTTGGAAAATGACAATTTGACTTTTGAGTGTTGATTTGGACTCGTATTTTACAACTAATCAAATATATAGACTCGTGAGGTTATGTGTAGTCGAAATATATCGTTGGAATCGAGTTTTGATCAGGGGGGCCCGGCGTTGAATTTTGTTGACTTTTGGAAAAAGTGCAAAGATCATAGCTTTGTCTATTGTAATTGTTTTCCCTTGCATTGGTTGATGATATTAATTCAATTTTGTTTAGATTTGAGCTGTGTGGAGACGAATTTCAGGGTAAAATCTATTTGCGAGGGATGGGTTGGCCTAGTTAAGGTAAGTATCTTGCCTAACTTTGTGTGGGGGAACTACCCCCTTAGGATTTAAAATTATTGTGCTATTTGTGTTATGTGAAAGCCGTGTAGGCAAGGTGACGGGTGGGTACACGGAATATATATGGTATTTGATCGGTTTAGGTTATTTGGACTCTTTTCATACCTTAAATTGAATTGTCATATCATGTTTTAATTCTCATTGTTAATATACTCTTACATGTGTTAGTCTATCCTTACATGTCTTGTTTGACTTGTTTAATCTTGTTCTACCTATTACTTGATACTTTGATCTTATATTCCTTAGTTGAAGTTATTGCCTTTTACATCCTTAATTGTTGAATTACTTTTACTTGAAGTTGTTATTTTGTAAAATATCTTCTTGTTGAGTTATTGGTGTTAATGTTGTGAAAGTCGTTCTCACATTGAGGTAGAGTTATTAATTGTTGAGATATCTTTCTTGTTGAGCATTCCCATTCATTGTATTGTTGATATTCTTCTACGCATTGTGGTTCAGCCGTGGGCTATTGTTGTCGAAACATTGATATTGTTTATTTTTTTCAAGGATTTGCATAAGGGCACTTATGGTGCGGGTTATTATTGTGTTGTACTATTAATGTGCATGTGGCTGTGTAAGGATAGGGGTTAATGTGCATCCGCCGACATAATGTGGGATTTATGTGTGTGTTACTAGTAAGGGAATTACTTGAAGCCACGCGACGACATAAGTGGGCTAAAGGGCGTTTATCTATTTTGGGAAATATGTTTTCAAAACTACTTAAAAGGCTCACACGGCGGTATAAGGAAAGATAGTGATTGAAATTGAGAAATATGAATACGAGGCGTTACCTCAGTTGTGATTCTTGTTGTATACGAAATTCTTTTTGTATACGAGGCGGTATCTCAGTTGTGATTCTTGTTGTGCATCTCATGTTGAAAAGACTTATTGGTTGAACTGTTCTTATTGCTTTCATTCTCTCTTGTTTTATCAATTTTGTTCGTATTTGACTAATTATGGTTCTCATTAATTGCTTCCTTCTTGTTATCTTTATGCTTATGACTCTTTCATTAGTTTATGTTATTAAGTTGGTTCGTTATCATCCATCTCTCCATATTTCCATTACTCCTCGTTATTATATCTTGTTCTATTTATCATGTCCTAGTAGGTGTCTTGACCTAGCCTAGTCACTACTCTACCAAGTTAGACTTGAGGGTACTGTTGTGGTGTACTCATACTACGCTTCTGCACATCTTTTTGTGCAGATCCAAGTACGTTTGACCATGCTGGACATTAGTATATATTAAGTTTTTAGCCTTTATTTCTGTGATAATCTCTCAATTGTTAGGCTTTCCTAGTCTTAGAGACTAGGTGCAATCACGACATTTTAAGGAGGCAAATTGAGGTCGTGATAAGTCGGTAACACAGCTTTAGGTTCATAGGTGTTACGAGTCATAAGCAGGTCTAATAGAGTTTTACGGATCGGTACGGAGACATCTATACTTATCTTCGAGAGGCTACATAACTGTTTGGAAAAATCCACTTCTTTGACTCCTAATCGTGCGAATTGGTTGACTTCGAAATCTGAATCTTTGACTTTTTATTCTCTCATAGATGGCGAGGACACATACTGCTTGATCCAACGATCAGACTCCCGCACCCCATGCTAGAGCCGCGAGAGTTTAGGGCCGAGGAGGGGTACGTGGTGCAGCTAGAGCACCTACCTGAGTTGCGACTGAGGAGCCAGCAGTAGCTCCAATTTGGGGAGCAGGCACCTAAGTAGTCTGTTGTTACCCCTGCATTTCTAGAGACCCTAGCACAGATTTATAGAGAGGATAGAGAGGCCAAAAGGCCCCGAGGTACTGGAGTATTTAGTGATGGCTACGCTGCAGCTACAGCCCATCATGGTAGAGGCTATGTGAGTCGTCCAGTTCATTCAGCACTTCTGGCTTTTAGTGGTGCTCCGGCATTCCGAGGTCTTAGGTTGCACACTTTTCTCAGCCACTTTCTAGTGCACCTCCTGTATAGGGTGCCTTCAGTGGTCTATCTAGCTAACTCAAGAGGGGTGCACCTCCACAGACTACTCAAGCTCCATGGATTCCACCTGGTCCAAAGACTTCACAGGCAATGGTTGCTGCTCCAGTTGCCGCTCCACCTGCACAGCCAGCCAGGGATGGGGTTATGTGGGTCAAGGTCACCCTAGAGGGGGAGACCAGGCCTGACTCTATGATTTTTCGGGTAGGACAGAGGCAGTCAAATCAGACGCAGTCATCATAGGTATGGTTCCAGTTTGTCATAGAGATGCAATAGTCTTATTTGATCTGGGATCCACTTATTCATATGTGTCATCTTACTTTGCTCCATATTTTGATATATCTCGAAATTCTTTGAGTTATCCTGTTTATATGTCCATGCCTGCCGTAGATTCTATTAACCTTGTGTATAAGTCGTGTTTAGTTGTAATTGGTGATTTTGAGACCAGAGTTGATCTATTGCTACTCAATATGGTAGACTTTGATGTGATGGGCATGGACTGGTTGTCTCCCTATCATGCTATTCTAGATTGTCATGCCAAGACTATAACACTAGCTATGCCAGGTTTTCCACAGTTAAAGTGGAGGGGTACATTGAATTATGTTCCCAGTAGGGTTGTGTCCTTTCTAATGGATCAACGGATGGGTGAGAAGGGGTGTGATTCATATATAGCTTTTGTGAGAGATGCCGATGATAGTACTCCTACCGTTGAGTCAGTTCCTGTAGTGAGAGATTTCTTAGAGGTATTTACAACAAATCTCTCGGGCATGGCGTCCGATAGGGATATCGATTTTGATATTGACTTGTTGCGGGGCACTCAGCACATTTCTACCCCACCCTACCGCATGGCACCAGTGGAGTTGAAGGATTTGAAGGAGCAGTTGCAAGAGTTGCTTGATAAGGGTTTTATCCGGCTTAGTGTTTTGATGTCGGGTACGCCGGTTCTTTTATTGAAGAAGAAGGATGGTTCTATGTGCATGTGTATTGATAATCAGTAGTTGGACAAGGTTACGGTGAAGAACATGTATCCATTACCGCTAATTGATGGCTTATTTGACTAGCTTCAAGGTGCCAGAATGTTCTCAAAGATAGATTTGAGGTCACGGTTTCATCAGCTGAAGATTCGGGATCTAGATGTCCTGAAGACTGCTTTCAAGACTCAATACGGTCTCTACGAGTTCCTTGTGATGTCATTTGGGCTGACCAACGCCACAACAACATTTATGCCCTAATGAACAACGTATTCCAGCCATATTGTGATTCCTTCATCATTGTATTTATTGATGACATCTTGGTGTACTCTCGCAGTGGGGAGGATCATGAGCAGCATATGAGGATCGTATTCCAGACCTTAAGAGAGAAGAAGTTGGATGCAAAATTCTCAATGTGTGAATTCTGGCTTGATTCGGTGGCATTTTTGGGTCATGTGGTGTCGAGTGAGGGTATCAAGGCAGATCCGGAAAAGATTGAAGCAGTTGAGAGTTGGCGTAGACCGTCTTCAGCCACTGAGATTTAGAGTTTTCTTGGTTTGGCCTGATATTATTACCTTTTCGTGGAGGAGTTCACATCCATTACTACACCTATGACCATATTGACCCAGAATGGTGATACTTTCGGATGGTCCGAGGAGTGCGAGACAAGCTTTAAAAAGCTCAAAACTGCTTTGACTATAGCCCCAGTGTTGGTATTGCCTAGGGGTTCAGGATCTTACATTGTCTATTGTGATGCATCACATGTTGGCCTTGGTGCGGTGTTGATGCAAGATGGTAGGGTGATTGCCTACGCGTCTCGGCAACTAAAGGTCCATGAGAAGAACTATCTTTTCCTGACTTGGAATGGCAGCCATTGTTCATGCCTTGAATATTTGGAGGCACTACTTGTACGGTGTTCCATGTGAGGTCTATACCAACCACCGGAGTAATCTGTTCAAACAGAAGGATCTTAATTTACGATAGCAGAGATGGTTATAGTTTCTTAAAGACTATGATAACACTATTATATATCATCCTGGGAAGGCCAATATGGTGGCCGATGCCTTGAGTCAAAAGGCGGAGAGCTTGGGCAGTTTAGCATATCTACCGATAGTAGAGAGGACACTAACCCTGGATGTTCAGGCCTTAGCTAATCAGTTTGTTAGATTGGATGTTTCATAGCCCAGTTGGGTTCTTGCTTGCGTGGTTTCTCGGCTTTCTTTATGTTATCACATCAGAGAATGTCAGTATGACAACCCCCATTTGCTTGTCCTTAAGGACACGGTATAACACGAGAATGCTAAGGAGGTTTCTATTGGAGATGACGGTGTGTTGCGGATGCATAGCCGATTATGTGTGCCCAATGTGGATGGGATGCGTGAGATGATCCTTGAGGAGGTCTACAGTTTGTGGTACTTCATTCATCCAGGTGTTGCTAAGATGTATCAGGGTTTAAGGTAGCACTATTGGTGGAGAAGAATAAAGAAAGATATAGTGGAGTACGTGGCTCGGTGCCTAAATTGTCAGCGGTGAAGTATGAGCATCAGAGGGCGCATGGTTTGTTTTTAAGACTCGAGATTCCCGAGTGCAAGTGGGAGCGTGTTACCATGGACTTTGTTGTTGGGTTCCCATAGACTTAGAAGAAATTGGACGCAGTATGGGTGATTGTAGACAGGTTGACCAAGTTGGCTCATTTCATTTTCCGGTGGTGACCACCTATTCTTCAGAGCAACTAGCTCAGATCTATATCCGCGAGATTGTTCGACTTCATGGTGTGCCAGTATCTATTATCTCCGATCGAGGAACGTAGTTCACATCGCATTTTTGGAGATCTGTGCAGCTTAAGTTAGGCAAAGAGGTTGAGTTGAGTACAACATTTCAACCCCAGACGAACGGCCAGTCTGAGCGCACCAATAAGATATTGGAGGGTATGATTCGTGTCTGTGATATGGATTTTGGGGGTTTTTTAGATCAGTTCTTCCCACTTGCAGAGTTCGACTACAATAACAACTACCAATCGAGTATTCAGATGGCTCCGTATAAGGCCCTATATGGGAGACGGTGTCATTCTCCAGTTGGTTGGTTTGAGCGGAGAGAGGCTAGATTGTTGGGCACATATTTGGTTCGGGATGCCTTGGAGAAAGTCAAGTGATTTAGGATCGGCTTCGTACAGCCTAGTCTAGACAGAAGAGTTATGTTGATCAGAAGGTTTGTGATGTAGCATTTATGGTTAGAGACAGGGTTTTACTTCAGGTTTCATCCATGAAGGATGTGATGAGGTTCCGGAAGAAGGGCAAGTTGATCCCTAGGTATATCGGTCCTTTTGAGATCCTTGATAGAGTTGGTGCGGTGGCCTACAGACTTGCATTGCCACCTAGCCTATCCGCGGTTCACCTGGTGTTCCATGTTTCTATGCTCCGGAAGTATTATGGTGATCCGTCTCATGTTTTATACTTCAGCTCAGTCCAATTGGACAAGGATTTGACTTATATTGAGGAGCTAGTGGCTATCTTGGACAGACAGGTCCAGAAATCAAGATCAAAGAACATTGCTTAAGTGAAGGTTCAATGGAGAGATGATCCGGTCGAGGAGGCGACCTGGGATATCGAGCACAACATGTGGAGTTGTTATCCTCACCTTTTCGTCACATCAGGTATGTCTTCATGCACATTCGAGGACGAACGTTTGTTTTAAGAGGAGGAAAATGTAACGACTCGATCGGTCATTTTGTGTAATTGTGCCCCATTTTCCCTTTTGATGCTTCACATATGAGTGTTTTTGGTTTTATGACTTACATAGTTGAATGATTTTGTTTCGGGAGGATTTCGGGTTGATTTAGATCCTTTGATTCTTAGCTTAGAAGCCTAAATTGTTTATGTTGACCAATTGTTGACTTTAGTTAAAATGACCTTGATACAGTTTTTTAATGGCTCCGATAGTTTCATATTGTGATTTTGGGCTTGGGCGTATGCCCGGAATCAAATTCTGAAGTGCGTAGGTTGACTTGTGTTGTTTTGCCAAAAATTGGCAATTTGATTTGACCGTAGGTTGACTTTTGGCTATCGGCTTTGGAACTTGATTTTGGGACTTGCAATAGGTCCGTTATACTACTTATAACTTGTCTGCAAAATATGATATCATTTGGAGTTGAATTGATAGGATTCGGATGCTTAGTTGCGATTCTAGTAGTTCTTGAACTTTACTTTGAAGCTCATGCGTTTTGGTTTTCGATTCGTACTTCTAGATGTTATTTTTTTGTTTTTTGATCGCGCGACTGAGTTTGTATGATGGTTTTAGACTTGTATAGATGTTTGGTTTAGAGCCCTGAGGTCTCGGATTAGTTTCAAACGTGATCCGGAATGGTTTGAATTGAAATTGGAATTGTTAGTGTGCTTGTGCTCAGTTGTCACAATTACGAGCACTAGCCTCGCAATTGCAAAGATAACAGAGGGTGGTCTGATGTTGCAATTGCAACTTACCCCTTCGCAATTGCGAAGTCAGCAGGCCTGGGGCTTGGGTCACATTTGCGACCATTTGGTTTCTTTTGCGAAGGTGTCCAGCTTCGCAATTGCAACGTTTTTTGATGCTGTCAAGGTTCGTATATGCGATCCCTGGTCTGCAATTGCGAGGTTTCGCAAATGCGGCATTTACAACTGGACATAAAGTGCTGGAAAGTCGGGATTTAGTCTCATTTCTCACATTTTAGAACCCTAGACCCGGTAGGAGGCGATTTGGAGAGGGTATTTTCATTTACAAACTTTGGGTAAGTAATTCTAATCAATTTCCAACGATATTTCATGAATATATCTTAGATTTAACATCAAATTTATGTGAATCAAGAGGAAAACTTGGGAAATTTTGTCAAATTTTTGAAAAATGAGAACTTGAGTTTTGAGAGTCGATTTGGACTCGGATTTTAAAACTAATCACATATATGGACTCGTGGGGTTATGGGTAGTCAGAATCTACTCTTGGAGCCAGGTTTTGATGAGGCTGGCATGGGGTTGACTTTTGTTGACTTATTGGGAAAAGTATAAAGTTCATAGCTTTGTTTATTGTAATTATTTTCCCTTGTATTGTTTGATGATATTAAGTTCATTTTGGTTAGATTTGAGCCGTGTGGAGGTGAATTTTAGGGGAAAATCTATTTTCGAGGGTTGAGTTGGCCTAGTTAACGCAAATATCTTGCCTAACTTCGTATGGGGAACTGCCCTCATAGAATTTGGAATTGATTGTGCTTTTATTGTTATGTGAAAGCTGTGTACATAAGGTGACAAGTGGGTACACGGGTTATATGTGGTATTTGACCGATTTAGGTTATTTAGACTCATTCCATTCTTTAAATTGAATTGTCATATCATGTTATAATTCTCATTGTTAATTTACTCTTACATGTATTAGTCTATACTTACATGTCTTATTTGACTTGTTTATACTTGTTCTACCTCTTACTTGATACTTTGCTCTTATATGCCTTACTTGAAGTTATTTCCTTCCTTATTGCCTCGTTACATCCTTAATTGTTTAATTACTTTTACTTGAAGTCGTTATTTTGTGAAATACCTTCTTGTTGAGTTATTGGTGTTGAAGTTATGAAAGCCGTTATCACATTGAGGCGAAATTGTTAATTGTTGAGATATCTTTCTTCCTGCAATTCCGATTCATTGTTATTGTTGATATTCTTATATACACTGTGGTTGAGCCATGAGCTATTATTGTGGAAACATTGATATTATTGGGCACTTGTGGTGTGAGTTGTTATTGTGTTGTGATGTTGATGCACATGCGGTGGTATAAATATAGGGGTTAATGTGCATTTGGCGGCATAAGGGTGTCCTGTTCTTGCTTTTGATGGAACTACTTCTCATATGTCTAGGAGAAATATCCCCTTCCCTAGCTACATTAGTAAATGATGCATGAAGTAATTCTTCCTCTTCCCATTTTTTGTAGAACTCAAACCCCATATCAATGCCAAAAGCGTCAGCATGATCCAATCCATGGACTAAAGCTCCTTGCTCACTCCTCGGATTATCAAGCACTGTCAATTTGTCTATATCATGAGAAACAAGAGCATGGAGGATATCGGTAGGTGTCAAATTGTATTTTGCAGCCATAGCACTTGAACTTCCAGTAGCACTAAAGTTCGTGCATAGCTGACGAACCTGCTGTGGTTAGTGCTAGTTTCTTCCCACATTTTGCGATCCCTTTGGCAGCCTATATTGTTAAAGTAACACCCTCCAAACCTGTTGCACTAGTGTTCGCAAGTTGCTGCGCAGAAGGAGCAAAAACAGCAGTGTTTGGACTCGAACCTTTCGTCTATGGCAAGCTAGAAGAAGAGATTGAAACCTGCTCATCTCCTTTGTGAACCACGACAGCATCTTCTTTTAATTTCATATTTGCTGGGCAAAGATCATTCCCTGAATGTGTTTGCGATTCAGCAACTTGTGTTTTATCATCATGAGTGCTACCAATAGCATCTTCCTCATATTCTTCTACCTGATCAGCCCAAGTCTTTTGAGCACTTGTCACACCTTGTTGATCCTTTGAATCAATCACCTCATATGTGGATGCTTGAGAGAACAAAGCCATGGCTTTGTCTACTTGTTGATTATTACCCATAGATAATAGCTGCTGTCCAGAGTCATCTACCTGCTCACCAAGTGACTCCATTGATTGAGAAGGTACCTCTTGAATGGAAGTATTCAAAGAAACCAATGGAGCGATGATCTTTGGAGTAGTATGCCTCAACATAGCTGCCTGGGACTCTTTTATCATTTGAGCTAACTCTGGATCTGATATTTGCAGTGTTGGTGTAGATTCAATAGCTGCAATTGCCTTGATATCCCCAACTAGAACAATGTCTTTTGATGCAACCACTGGAATACCAGAGTTTTTCACAGTTTGCTGGTTTTTTGCACTGCCTGGAGCACTCTGCTGCAAGTTATTTTTTGAAGTTGAACTTAAACTTATCTCCTTATGCTCAGAATTCCTTACAGCAGCAGAAGTTGCTGCAACAATCTGACTTCTGTCCACGACAGATGCATTCACCAATGCAGCAGTCACCTGCTCCTTCACTTCTCTTGATCGATCAGCAGTATCCTTGAAGTTTTGCTGCTCTTTAATATTACCTGGAACACTACTTTGTTTGGTTTTGGATACTGTATCACCACCTACCAGATCCAACATATTACTAGCCTTGTTCTCACCTTGTTCCTGTTCAATGACTAATGCATTAAAAGAATTAGAAAACCTAATGTTTGCTGCTGCAACTTCCTGCTTTTTCTGATCTGTACTAGCCCTTTTGATAGGTGATACAACTGACCAAACCTTAGCCACATTCTTTTGTCCACCAGCATTCCCAGTAGCTTCACGAGCAGCACGATCCGTGAGTGCATTCAAAGCTCCAGTGTGTTTCACGATCCAAGTAGCATCCTGCTCCATTGGAGTTGCAATTTGTGGATGTTTAGCCTCACTACTCACTGCCTTAATACTTGTAGAAGCTGCATACTCTAACTCCATTCAATCTACATGTTCAACAAAAGTTCCAGCAACTTAAGGAATCCTAGCTTGAAAACGATCAAAACCAGGGCCCTTAGCAGCCTTTTTTCCCCCCTCCAAAACCTGAGAAAAAATCTGCACAACTGCAGGTTTAGAACCTGCTGGTTTTTCTTCAGCAGTCATCACATTTGATCTGTTTTGTACATTCACCACACCTCGATCATTAGAAGTTTGAACCCCTGGTTTAGCTCGATCACCACCCACCTTCAATGTAGTGTTAGGTTGTAAAGCTGAACTCACCAAAGCAGTTGTAGCAGGAACATCATATATTTGATTACCAACAGTTTAGCCTGATCATCAACAAAATTTTGAGGCTGCTTTACATCCTTGATCGCTGACTTAACACCTGTAGCTACTGGACCATTCACAGAAGTAGCATTTACAGCAAGAGTAGCCTCCAAACTTGCATTGACAGAATGTGAAACACCAACACCATCCATAGGCTGCACAAGCTTGTTAGAACGATCCGCAGCTGCCTTTAAAGCACCATCAGTAGCTGCATACATCCTTGCAATAACTGTGGCAGCAGGTATATCCTTCAATCTCATATCATCACCAACCTCTTTTTTCTTCTCAAAATTTTGCCCAGTTTCATTTGGAATTGCAGCAGCAGTAGCCAGAGCTTCAAACTGTTGCCCAGTGCTCTTTGTATCTGCTTCAACACGCAGTTGTCCAGCTCCTATTTTTCCACTACTAGTACGATTACTAGTAACATCCTGATTATCAACCACGTCGGAACACCAGCTTCAGCACCTCTACAACCAAATGCAAAACCTGTAGTAGTTGTAGTCTGCTCCTCACCAGCAGTCCCTGTCAACGTAGGACTAGAGTTGGTATTATCTTTTATTGCATCGGCCACCAAGGCATGTGATGCTCTAATTGGTGCACCATCAACCATAAGCCCTGTAGACTTAACAAGTTTTAAGTTTTGCTGTTTCTTTGCATTCAAATAGTCCCTTGCATCACCTTGTAATTTTTAATAGCTGGACCATCTTCCTCGACCAAATCTTAAACTCCTTGAGCTGTTGCCACTGTTTTTTCATTTAGCACACGACACTCTCTTTCTTCATGGCCTTGGCGTTTACAATGACAGCAATATGATTGCAAATTATCATATATAATTTGCTGGAAATCCTCCACGATCTTACCAGTTATGGAATAGACATGTCGAAGTCGCACATTTTCAGGAAGTTCATCCAGCAAATCCACGATCACTTTCACTCTTGCTGTGCTTGGACGAGACCTTACCTGAGTTGCTTTATCAATTGCAATAGGTTTTCCCACTGCAGCTGCAATAGACAGTAACGCTTTGCGCGCAAACAGTTCAGGTGAAAATTTTGGCAGAGAAATCCAAACAGCCGCCTTCGACGTTTCCTCGTTTGGATTGAATCCGACACTCCAGGGAAAAACTCTGTGTTGATGCTCACTTCCATTGTATTGAAAGTTGTTTACAGCTCTTGGCAAACAACACACATAATTTCATATTGATCACAACGAATAAAGAGTTGCCGTTGGGCCAATAAACCTAACAAACAATTACCTTTGATGCCAACGATTTTCGGCAGAATATTCCTTATAACCTGTAAAAGTAGTGCGTCGTTAGACAATTTAATGATCACTGCTTGGTGTAGTCCTTCCTCCTTTGCAAATTCTTCACGTTCATCCGTTGAAAACTGAATCGTAGGAATTCCATGAACAAGTTCAATGGGTTTCAAATTCGTTTTTGAGAGCGGTGCGGCAGATTGCATGTAATTCAAGCTTGATGAATATGAGATGATATTGTTAGAGTTTGGAATAGCTTCACTAGTGCTTGGAATTGGAATATCTGACCCAGAATCAAGCTGGGAAATGTCAGAGAAAGCAAGGCAATTTTTGCTACAGTAATCGCGTCGCTAATTTTAAGATCTGTAACAACTGGGTTGGTATTTTGGAATGAAACTTGTTGGGGTGTGTTCGCCTTATCAAGGCGCATCTTTTGGGTCAGGTCCGGCGGTTTTCCACCGCGGGACGGCGGAGCAGTGGCCAGAAGACCACCACTGCGTACTGTAGCAGCGGGTCGCATCTAGAGAGCATTTTCAGCATTTTTTGAGATTTGTTGATTTATATTATGTTCTAGCCTTTATTTCTTTCATAGTCTCTCAATTGTTAGGTTTAACTAGTCTCATATATTAGGTGTCATTGCACATCCTTAGGACGGAAATTGGGGTCGTGACAACTCCAAAACTCACCCCAAACCAAATCAATCACAACGGCAATTCATATAATCACAATTGAACATACATGAGACAATAAATAGGGGAACAAGGCTAAAATACTCAAAACGACTACTTGGATCGTTACAGATAGGTCTATATAGTTGAATTGAACTTGAGTGCAAAGTATGGAAGTAATCTAAAGTGTTTAAGTCTAATTCGAACACTCTTTTGAAAGAATGAAGATTAAACAACTTAATAGAAATTCTATTCGGTTTGAGCCTCGATTCTTTGTTGTGATGTTCCCGTGGGTGTTTTGAGGCTTTGGATAAGTTTGGACAATGTATTTATACTTATTGGTATCATTGGATGGGGGTCCCGTGGGGCTCCGGTGTGTTTTAGATTATTGGTTGAGAAACTAGTTAAGTTAAGGATTTGAAGTTTGACCATGGTCAATATCGGGTCAAGAAGACCTCTTTTCGGTGTTTTGAGTGCGCGAACAGGTTCGTAGCATGTTTTATGATTGAAATGATCAAATGGCTTGTGTCCGGGAGGTTCCAAATGAGTTTTGGGTGCTGAAACAAATATTTTCTTATTGCTGATTTTTTTTCTAGTGGAGGTAATTACGATAATGTCATTTATGTTCCTGAAATTTTTAAATTTCTTTTAAAACTTTAAAACATCAACCTCATCTGAAGGCCAAGTTAGGAGATTCAAAAGGCTATCTTGGGTGTAATATCGCACGGATCATATTGGACTTATCAAACGTGAGTTTTGGGATCATCTAGGACTTGATTTGGGCTGGGACAGCTGCTACATATTTTATTTATTTCGGAATTTAGTTACTTTTTCTCATAACGTTTTGGAGCTGGATTCGGGCGATTTTGGAGGGGACTTTCAATACTTGGATTGGAGTAAGTATTTTTTACCCAGATTTATTATTATTTCATGATTCCAGCCTCGATTTTAGTGTCTGGTTAATGATTTGAATTGGAGAAATTAGGAACTTTAGTAAAAACTTTTCTAAAACATAAATTGATGGTTTGAATGTCGATTTTAGGTCAGAATTGAATGACCTTAGTATTGTTGGACTCGTATTGAAGGTCTTAGGAATTTATGAGTTTTGTCGAGTTCTTATGTGCGTGCCCGGAGTTGACTTTTTAATTTTAGTTAAAGATCGAATCTTTATTATCCAGAATTATTTCCTATGGCTTTTATTTATGATATTAAGTTATTTTGGCTAGATTCGAGCAGTCCAGAATTAGATTTGCTCGGGAAGGGCTTATTAGTATATTGATTTAGCTTGTTTGAGGTAAGTATCTTGCCTAACTTTGTATGGGAGAAACTATCCCGTAGGATTGACTTTAATTGCACTATGTGAAAGATGTGTATATGAGGTGACGAGTATGTACATGGGCGCATATGTGAAAATTGATCGGTTTAGACTCTTATGTTACTTATAAGTATTTAATTGAAGTTATTATTAATTGTTTTACCTTTCGTTATCAAGTTTATTCTTACATGTGTTAGTTGAAGTTGCTATTACATGTTCTAGTTTCCATTATCGAATTTTTTCTTATATGTATGTTTTGGTAGTTGTTGTTACATGCTATTCTTTCCATTGTTGAAGTTATTCTCATGCATTTAGTCATAGTTGCTTTTATGTTATCTCTGCATTGATAAGTTTGTGTTACACATTTGAATTTGAAGATGTCATTTCATGGAAGTACCTTTATTCTTGAGTTATTCAAGTTGAGTTGTTGAGAGCTATTAACACATTGTGGTTGAAATTGTTGGTTATTGGAATACATTTCCTTGTTAAGCTATTTCTCATTCATTTTGTTGTTATTGAGATTCTTGTACATATTGTGGTTGAGCCGTGGGTTATGAGTTGTGGTGACATTGGCATTGTTGATTTTGGCAATATTATGGCATATGAGCACGTGTGGTTTGTTTATTATTATATTGTGATATTGATACATATGCGGTGTATAACGGTAGGTATTGAAATGCATGTGGTGATATATGGTGGGATTTATATGCGTGTTGCTAGTAAGGAAATTACTTGAAGCTACTTTGTGAGATAAGGGGCTAAAACGCGTGTAATTATTTTGGAAAAAATATTTATGAAATAAAGGCAAGGCTCACGCGATGATATAAGGAAGATTGTGATTGTGACTTGTGAAATGTGAATATGAGGTGTGTTAGCTCAGTTTGATTCTTGTTGTACATTCTATGTTGGAAATGCTTGTTGATTTAAATAGTTATTGTTTTGTTTCTCACCTCATTCCATTTGTAATTTTGATTATACTTAGTTATTTATTGTTACTCTTATTTGGAATGATTGTGATTTCTTGGGTGAGTCAGGCATTCAACGCGATTTATGGTATTGCTTTAATGTTCCGATATGGATTTTGCCGTGCGAAGGTGATTGATAATATGGGAACGAGATACCATGGGCGTTAGATTCGTGATTATGATCTATGATTTGTGATTATGAGGTGTGGTGCCTTGTAGTGATTTTTGTTGTAAATCATGTGTTGGAATAACTTGATTACTTGAATTGTCATTTGTTTCCCCTAATTGGTTTCATTCATACTTTAACTGTGTTCAAATTGTTTTGTCGTTTTATGACATGTTTACTTCTTGTAGCCATTTGTTGTTTCCATTATTCTGCGGTTAGTCTTATATTAATATTCCTTCCGTTGTTAGCCCTATATTGATGTTCTTTCCACTGTTAGCTTTAGATTATATATTTACACAGGTTATTATCTAGTGAATGTCTTGACTTACCTTGTCACTATTCCACCGAGGTTAGTCTTGATACTTACTGGGTACCACTGTGGTGTACTCATACTACGCTTCTGCACATTTTTGTGCAGATCCAAGTACTTCAGATCGTATGGGTTTTGAGAGTGGTGCCTATGCGGTTAGAGTCTTCAAGGTATACCTGCCATTTCATCGCAGGCCTCGGAGTCACCATCTTACTTCATTATATTACTGTTAAATTGTAATTCAAAATAATATCGTATTTTTGTAATGTCTTACGCAGTCTTCGTAGAGTTTATGACTTTGAATTACTGGGTTTTGAGAATTGTGAAAATTGTATTATGATATTGGCTGTGCATTGGGCCATTTTGTTATATCTTATCAGATATTGTTGTGTGATAGGCTTATCTAGTCGTTGAAATTAGGTACCATCACGATCCTAAAGGTGGGATTTTAGGGTCGTGGAATATATATAAAGATTTAATTATGAACCCAGTAACAAAGACGAGTTATGAATTTAGTGATAAATTTGAAATTCATATAGTTCAAATCCTGGCTCCCTTTCTGTCAACAATCATATAAAATTAACCAATTTCAGAGTGGCGGTTATAGAAACTCCTACATACCATAGAGCAGCTCAATAGGAAAGACTTTCATTTCAATGCCAGCTTTTAGGAATGTCTATCTGGAGGTGAATAGGTAAGATTTTATGTATTTGAAAGCTCTTAGCGAACATATTTTTTTCTAGGAGTGTACAAATCGAATTGAAAAATTGCACCAAATCGAAAAGTCAAACCAAATCGATTGAAAAATTCGATTAGGTTTGGTTTGATATTAAGTAAAAATATCCGAACCATACCGCCATATAAATATATAATTCTTATATATACTTTTAAGACTTTTCATAGAATTTTCTTTAAAACAATATCTAAAAATATTTGTGATTCTCTTATGGGATGTAATATTTAGTTAAATATGAAGCGTTCTATTTTTATTAACTTTAAATAATGGGTTGTATGATCACTTTCTTAATAAGTATTAGTGAAATGCGTCAATATCTTTTTTCTTCCATATTTATATGTCAAAATCTATTAAATTCTAATATCTTTTTCGAATTTGAAGTGGTATTTCGATAATTTAAAATTAAATAGAATATGTCATTATATAGGTATCATATTGATTTTTATGTTTAATTATTAAATTTAGTTAACCTTGAAAGTGTACATCAACGAAAAATTATTGCCAGACGACTAAATAAATAACGATCATATGTTACTAAGAAAATTCTTCTTAAGGATATGTTAAGATCATACGTTTGTCAATTTTTTTTCAAATTTATGAAACATATTTTTACTTATCAAAAACTTAACAAAGTAAGATTACAATAATATTCATGTTACAAAAAAAATCGAAAAAACCTGAAAAATCTGATAAAATCGAACCAATCCAAACCAAACCGATATAGTTGGTTTAGTTTGGTTGTGATAAAAATCAAACCAACCCAGTCCATGTTGTCACTACCCAAAATCTGACTAGTCGTGATGGCACCTAATCCAACCAGCTAGGTTAGCCAAATGATAGACAACACAACTCAAATAAGATAACAAGAATTAATAAATAAAATAATTGAGCTTTCTATACAAAATCTCAAGGATTGGTAGTACAAGTCATGAGCTTCTAAGACTTTGAATTTACCAAGATGGCACGAATAAATATATCATCTTTTCGAAATACACATAAACAAATTTATAAATCCTAAGCTACTAGGAACAAGAGACAGCTATAATCGGAACATATGTACATCTTCAATGCCAGCTCCCGCCATACACAGCAATATCAGCTCCAAAATCTACACGCAAGGTGCAGAAGTGTAGTATGAGTACAACTGGCCCCATGCACTCATAAGTAACAAACCTAATCTTAGGCTGAAAGCAGTGACCTCAGAAGAAGGTCAGTGTCCAACACCAACGGCCAATATTAACTCATAGTAATATGATAGAGGTAGTAAAAATAATAGCTCAACAGATATTATGCTCAGCTCGTTCGCAGTTATGGAAAAATAGACATACTTTCCAGGTATAATGGTCAAGACAAATATCACAACTAAAAATCAACTAAACATGAGTTTATAAATAGAACTGTATTTCCAATTCACAATACCAGATAAGAATTTCTGTTTACTAATTAGCATGAGGAAAGTATGTCTCTATGTCTACATGTCAATATACATGTCAAGTCATCAATTACCATATACCGTTTAGCATAAGGAATATATATCTCTATGCCTACATGTCAATGTCCATGTCAAATCATGAATGTTACAGTACCGTCTAGTATGAGGAAAATGTATCTCTATGCCTACATGCCAAGTATGCACGTCAAATGAATGATTTCACGGTCATATCCCTAGGTACTCTCACCCTCAACATACTCAAACTGTCTGCCTTAATGCCCACTTCATTACACACACACACACAATCACTCAGCACTATACGAGTGTCTGGCTCATAAGCCCCTCACCAAAGCACGTGTATGTATATCACAGTGCCTGCGGTCACTGCTGGTATGCCAGACTTCGGAGGGGCGGATCCCACCCAAGCGCTAATCAAAAGCCTATAAACCCTACTGCTGCGTGCAACCTGATCAACAATAATAAATAAGCCAATAAGGCCTGCTGTGGCGTGTAGCCAATCCACAAAAATAATAATAGTAATAAAGCTAGTATGGCCTGTTGTGGCGTGCAACCTGATCCACCACAACACTCTCAACACGACCCTACGGCCCATCTCAATGATCAACCTCTCAAGTCTCAAGGGCTCACAATCTCATACCACTCAACCCAACAACTCCACATATGGAATAAAAACAATGATAACATGTGATGTAGTAATGAATGATGAACAGAGACTGAGATATTATATGCAAATGAAGAACCATTACTAAGTATATGATTACATTTAATTCAGATAACTCAAAACAACAGAAATAGCGTATTTGGTCTCAATCGAATAAGCACATAGCCTATATATGATTTTTAACATGATTCACAGCTCAAATAATCAAACAAGAATGGAAAACACATATATAACAGTTAGTGATAGTAGGACAAGTCTGATAATAGTCTAAAAGTCAACTTGAGTCGTGTTTACCCTGGTGTATGCCCACATATCCGTCACCTCAACACATCACAAATAACATGGTTCCTAAGGATAATTACCCTCAATTACAAGTTTAGAAATGTTACTTATCTCGAACAAGCTAAATCCAATACCGCAAGACAACAATACTCTAAAAACGTGTCACGATCCAAAACTCAACCTGTCGTGATGGCGCCTATAATAGTACTAGGCAAGCCGACAACCACAGATAACAACGCATTTTTAATTGAAAATAAGATGAAATAAGTTTAACATTAATAACTCCCATAAATAGTCGATAAGAACTACTACAACTCAAATACAACTTTCCTAAAATCTGGATATCACTGAGTACATGAGCATCTAAATGACAATACAGTCTAACTGCTAAAACAATTGTCTAGAAAGATAGAACAGTGCTAATAAACTGAAAGAAGGAGACTCGAGGTCTGCGGATGCCAAGGCAGCTACCTCAATAGTCTCCAAACAAATGAAGCTCCAAATCTAGCAATCTCCAAGCCTAGAGGTACCTGGATCTGCACACGAAATGCAGAGAGTAGTATGTGTAAAACTGACTCAATGTACTTAATATGTAATAGGATTAAACTTGGGCTGGAAACAGTGACGAGCTCATATAGGTACAGTTCAAGTCCAGATAATAACAACGCAGATATGACATGAAAATGACAATAATAACTTGGAGAAAGCCTCATTATCAGTTTGTAGACAATTCAGAAATGTAGACATGCTTTCAAGAATTTAACAGTTTGAGCTCAACACAGATAAAATATGCCAAGTATGATTGATATGAGGTATGCCACATATTGATATTTACATGTCAAGTATGCATATCAACTTTAATGCAACAAAGTAATAAAGTCATATACATACTCTCGAAGTATGCAACCTCATAGCATGCTCAGTCACTCAGTACTCCCCATCACTCAACACTCTCCATCACTAAGCACTCCTAATTGCTCGACACTTGCACTCAGCACTTGCACTTTCTAAGGCCCCGTAAAATTTCGCCAAGGAATTCAAATTTTGTGGTGCCGAGGTAGAGTGATGTGCGCGGTACAGACTTTTTGAGTTGAAGAATGCATTGAGGTATTGGTGGAAACTTTTTTCTGAAGGGCCAGTTATGCGGTCAAATTCGCGACCACAGATCCAATTATGTGGGCCGCATACCCGCCGGTGAGTTAAGCAGAAAAATTGTTGAATTTTGAAGGTCGTTTTGTGGTCCATTCTGCGATCCCATATCCATTTCGCGGTCCGCATTTTCCATCGTAGATTTGGCATGAAGAATTTTATTGGATTATTCTGTGGCCGCATAAGTGGTCTGTGGACCGTAGACCTGTCGCAGACCAGTCCAGACCAACCCAGTTCTTGCCATCATTTTCGCGACCTATTTTGCGAGTCGCGTATCTATTATGCGGTCCATTCTGCGACCGTGGACCTGAGTTCGGAGGGTCCACTTTCCTATTTTTGTAACCCGACCCCATTTTGATAAATAACCTGTGGGGCTCATTTTGAAAAAAATGTCTGGTAAATTTAGAGAGAGGTAAGAGTATTTTAGAGAGAGAAAGGGAAGGCCCAGCATTCTAAGCACCCATTCTTGCACCAATCTTCATGAATCAAGGAAGCCACTCACTAGACCACCATCTATCCGGGTAAGTTCCTGTCCTATACCACCTATGCAAGTTTTTTTTGGGTCTAAGTATATTGTGGGATTGGAAATAGGCCATGCATGTGACAATAACTTGTAGTATGTGGGATTAGTGAACTATTTTGGGTAGTTTCTTGTTGAAATTGGTTGAGGGAGGAGGGATTACCATTGTAGAGCTTTGTAGTCTATTTTGCATACTAGGGTGTTTGACAAATTTCCTAAGAGAGTTACACCATGGGAATCCTCCTAATTATTAACCGATTTTTGCTATCTTCCTATTGTATTGTTATATCTAGAAGTCTTGGGGCGTTTTAGTAACTTAAGGAAAGCTCAGGCAAGGTATGTTGGCTAGACTTCTCTCTTGGAATCGAATTTCATGATGTTCCCGTAAGTTTCAAGTACGGTTGGCCCAAGTTCCTAATTCTCATGTTCCGAGTTTATCCCGTACAAATGTTACTATTCCAAATAAACTTGTGTTGGAAGATATGTACTAGAAATGTGTATCGAATGCTCCTATCATATTGTGCTCTCCTTTGGGAATGTATTCAAATGTGATCAATGAGTCAGAATATTATGATTTCAATCATGTTTCTAATTGCAAGTTCTTATGCCCAATAGTGAAAGAAAACTCAATGCGCCTAAGACCCCTATTGTTCATATTCATGCTTAAGGCCTATCCCAATTGCTCTTACTGTTGATGACCTAAAAATATGTTTGAAAGTGAATGAACTAAAGTGAGATATAAAACGTGGCCATGGTTGTTGTAGCTAGTGCATTTGATTTGAAGTCGTGTTTAAATCGTAAGTCACCATGCCCTACTTTATAAATATTTCCAATGTGATTTGAGTTCTGACGTACTCAAAATTTGAAATTGTGTATTGCCCTTTTGTGAAGAAGTATTTAAAAAGATACGGTGTATTACTCGCTTATGATTTTTTCTTTTTTTACTTGTGTTGTGATACCAAGTCATTATGCACCATACTTTGAAAAGGGATCTAATGTGTTTAAAGCCTTCATTACTAATGAACTTAAAGTTGTTATTTTCGGAATATTCTATATATAGTGTGAAAGGTAATGAGGTAAATATAAAAATATATTTGTACTTTTGTTTCCCTTGTGTGCAAAACAAAATTATTTTTGGGAGTATCATTAGTAAACCGAGGAAAGGTGGGTCATAAGGCCCACACCCGAAACTACACGTGCCAGTGTAGGGATGGATTGTGATTATTCCTCTTATTTGGGATGAGATCGAAATATTTATGTGATTGAGATTATTCCCCTTAATTGGGATGATTGATATTAGCTGTGAATTGGAAAGTCAACCCACACGGCATATGTGGGAAGGCGGCCTAGCCGATCGCGTGGAGATCAGACGCCATGTTGCTCACATGGTGGTACTACTCTTGGTAACACCTTTTTTTCCACATCACATGTCAAACCACATTGTCCGTGGGGAGATGTCCTAGCCGATCGGGCGTGATCGGACTCTGTGCTAAAAACATGGTGGTATATCGGTGCTAACGATCTCCCAACCAAAAATATATATTATTTTCGTATTTTTAAAAATTGTTATGTTTTAACTTGGCATTTGGATATCATTGACTGTTGCTTCCATGGTTTTTCCCCTTCTGATATTGGCGTTCTATTTCGAAAGAGGACATTTGGCTTTACACACTAGTACAATTCCACATGTACTAACGTCCCTTTTGCTGGGGGTGCTGCATCTTCAATGGATGCAGGTCATTCATCAGCGGGCAGCTTTGGTCCTCGTTAGCGGTCACTCTCTATTTAACAGATTTTGGTGAGCCCTACTATACCGGGCCCGATGTCACTTGATGTCGTACTTTGTGTTTTGAGGTATAGCCGGGGCCTTGTCGCCCGCACTTTCATATTACTCTTCGGTTGTACTTAGAGGCTCTGTAGACATAGTGTGGGTGGTGTTTGGTGTTGGGAATTAAACTAAAAGTGTTGGTATTTATCAAACATGTTTTTCATCATATCTATATACTAGTAACGTTTTGGAGATAATAAATGAACCTCTTTGAATAATGGGAAAGGAATGTGGAGCACTTTGCTCTTCTCATGTATATCACATGTTATTGATTTTTGTATTGTTCATGGGTAAGGTTGGATAGAAGGCTTCAAGTAGGCCTGCTCGGCCGGGTTATCTCGGTTAAGTGCCGGTCGCGCTCCCTGAGGTCGGGGTGTGACACACTTAGTACTCGCACTCAGTAGGTACCTGCACTCACTGCTGGTATGTCAGACTCTAGAGGGGCGGATCCTGCCCATGGGCTAATATTAGCCAATCATGGCATGAATCAATAAAGCCTGCTGTGGCGTGCAGCCCGATCCCATAAATATCACTCATAATCAGGCCCTCGGCCTCACTCAGTCATCAATCTCTCCAGTATCTCGGACTCACAAATCTCATGACAATCAGCCCAATCAATGATTATATGATGTAACAATAAATGGCAACGGAGACTGAGATATAATATGCAAGTGATAGATGTGACTGTGTACGTAATTGCAAATTAAGGAAATAATTCAATAACAAAATAACCTATGTGGATCCCAACAGTACCAACATATAGCCTAAACATGATTTCTAACATGAATCACAACTCAATTTCTCTAGCACATGGAGAATACATGAACAATAAAAAGATTTGATGACTACACAGTTCCACGAAATCGGCCGGGTCATAATTACCGCAGTGCACGCCCACACTCCCGTCACCTAGCATGTGCGTTACCACAACACCAACTACATAACACGTATTTTAGGGGTTCATACCCTTAAAACCAAGTTTAGAAATGTTACTTACCTCAAACTGCGAAAATTTCTACTCCAACAAGCCCTTGCCTCGCAAATCAGCCTCCTAAAGACTCGAATCTAGCCACAAACAACTTAATGCAATCAACACAAGCTATAGGAACCAATTCCATATGATAAAGCTAGGTTATTTAACAAAAGTCAAAAAGTCAACCCAAAAAGTCAACCCCGAGCCCAAGTCTCGGAATTCAAAAAAATTAACAAAATCTAAACAGCCATTCAACAGCGAGTCCAATCATAGAAAAATTACTTAATTCCAATCTCAACTCAACCTTCAAAACCTCAAATTATAGTTTATGAAGTTTTTACAATTTTTCCTAATTTTTCCAACCCAAAATACTAATTAAATGATAAAAACAATGATAGATTCATGTATATTAACCAAATCCGAGTTAGAATCACTTACCCCAATCAATTTCTTGAAAATCCCTCCAATAATCGCCTCAATCCGAGCTCCCAAAGTCCAAATGTGAAATAATACTCTTAACCCTCGTTTTTGGAATTTTATAATCTGCCTAGATGCTCCTCTTCGCGATCTCGGAAAGTCCCTCGCGATCTTTTGAAGAACAAAAGTCATAGCCCTCCAAATTACACTTCGCGAACGCGAATGAACAATAGCGAACACGGTGCAATGAAACTCAAATGTACGCAATTGCACGCCTCCTCATGCGATCACAATGAACAAACGCGTGGCTTCCAGGCCACCCCTCCTTCTTCGCGAACGCAGTACAATCCTCGCGTTCGCGTAGTACTACTGACCATAGCTAAGCGATTGCATAGAACAATTTTCACTAGTCGCCCAAACAACTCTTCGCGATCGCAGACTTCCACTTGCGATCGCGTATAAGGAAAGCAGAAGCTCAGGCATCAGCAACTTCAGCAAATCTTCTAAATCCAATTTCAACTTGTTAACCATCCGGAATTCACCCGAGGCTCCCGGGACCTCAAGAAAACAAACCAACAAGTCCAAAAACTTCATACGGACTTGCTTGAAGTCTCAAATCACATCAAACAACACTAAAACCATGAATCACACATTGATTCAAGACTAATGAACTTATGAACTTCTAACTTCCAAAACTAAAGCCGAAACATACCAAACCAACTCCGATTAACCTCAAAGTTTGCACACAAGTCATAAATGACACAACAGATATATTCTAACTTTTGTAACAAAATTTCCAGCCCGGTAACCACAAAGTCAACTCTCAGTCAAACTTCTCAACTTTTCAAACTTCAAGTTTTCCAACTTTCGCAAATTCAAGCCAAAATCATCTACGGACAATCTCCTAAGTCCAACATCACCATACGGAGCTATCGGAACCATCAAAACTCCATTACAAAGTCATTTACACATAAGTCCACATCCGGTCAACTCGTTCAACTTAGGCTTCCAACCTTGGGACTAAGTGTCCCAACTCATTCCGAAACATCCCCGAAACCAAACAAAACCAGCCTAACAAGTCACATAATAACAAATGAGCACAACATAAGAAATAAATGGAAGGGGGGGGGGGGGGA
>MCJB01014876.1:265344-316282 GCA_002018475.1 Nicotiana obtusifolia
AGGGGGGGGGGGGAGAACAGGGCTATAATACTCAAAACGACCGGCCGGGTCGTTATATTCTCCCCCTCTTAAACAAACATTAATCCTCGAAAAGGTCTAGAATCATACCTAGAGTCTCAAATAGACGTGGATATTTGCTCTACATCTCCCGCTCGGTCTCCCAAGTAGCCTCGTCGACTGGCTGATCTCTCCACTGCACCTTCATGGAAGCTACATTCTTTGATCTCAACTTTCAAACCTGCTGATCCATAATGGCCACTGACTCACATCATAAGTCAAATCACCATCTAACTAAACCGTGCTGAAGTCCAAAACGTGAGGCGGATCGCCAAAAAACTTTTTGAGCTTGGAAACATGAAATACTGGATGAACACTCGAAAAACTAGGTGGTAATGCAAGCTTGTAAGCCACCTCTCCAATCCTCTAGAACACCTCAAAAGGACCGATATACCGAGGGCTCAACTTGCCCTTCTTCCCGAACCTCATAACACCCTTCATGGGTGAAACTCTAAGCAATACCTTCTCTCCCACCATGCAAGCAACATCATGAACCTTCCGATCATCGTAGTTCTTCTGTCTAGATTGCACCGTGCGAAGTTAATCCTGAATCAACTTAACCTTTTCCAAAGTATCCTGAACCAGGTCAGTACCCAATAGCCTAGCCTCACCCAGCTCAAACCAACCAACCGAAGACCGATACCGCTTCCCATACAAGGCCTCATACGAAGCCATTTGAATACTCCATTGGTAGCTGTTGTTGTAGGCAAACTCTACAAGCAGTAGGAACTGATCCCAAGAACGCCTGAAATCCATAATGCAAGCGCGTAGCATATCCTCCAATATCTGAATAGTGTGCTTGGGCTATTCGTCCGTTTGAGGGTGGAATGTTGTACTCAACTCAAGCCGCGTGCCTACTCGCTGCACTGCTCTCCAAAACTACAATGTGAAATGCGTACCCCGATCTGAAATAATTGACACCGGCACATCGTGAAGCCGAACAATCTCACGGATATAGATCTCAGCTAACCGCTCCGAAGAATAGGTAGTCCCAACTGGAATGAAATGCGCGGACTTAGTCAACCGGTCCACAATTACCCAAATAGCATCAAACTTCTTCAAAATCTGTGGGAGCCCAACTACAAAGTCCATGGTGATACACTTCCATTTCCATTGCGGAATCTCAAGCCTCTGAAGCAAATTGCCCGGCCTCATATGCTCGTACTTCACCTATTGGCAATTTAAGCGTCGAGCTACAAACCCCACAATATCTTTCTTCCTTCTCCTCCACCAGTAGTGCTATCTCAAGTCCTGATACATCTTTACAGCACCCGGATGAATGGAATACCGTGAATTATGGGCCTTCTCAAGAATCAACTCACGTAACCCATCTACCTTGGGCACACAAATCTGACCCTACATCCGCAACACCCCATCATTCCCAATAGAAACCTCCTTGGAATCACCGTGCTGAACCGTATCCTTAAGGACAAGCATATGGGGGTCGTCATATTGACGCTCTCTAATGCGATCATATAAGAAAGACTGAGAAACCACACAAGTTAGAACTCGACTAGGCACTAACTCACGAACTGATTGGCCAATGCCTGAACATCTGATGCAAGCGGTCTCTCACCAACAAGAATAAATGCAAGGGTACCCATACTCACTGCCTTCCTACTCAAGGCATCAGCCACCATATTTGACCTTCCCATGATGGTATAAAGTGATAATATCATAGTCCTTTAGCAGCTTTAACCATCTCCGCTGCCTCAAATTTAGCTCCTTTTGTTTGAACAAGTGCTAAAGACTCTGATGATCCATAAATACCTCACAAGACACACCGTAGAGATAATGCCTCCAAATCGACAATGCACAAACGATGGCTGCCAACTCCAAATCATGAACAGGGTAGTTCTTCTCATGGGGATTCAAATGGCATGAAGCATAAGCAATCACTCTACCCTCCTGCATCAAGACACACCTAATACCAATCCGAGAAGCATCAGGATACACAATATAAGAACCCGATGTTGAAGGCAAACTAGAATTGGAGTTGTGGTCAAGGCAGTCTTGAGCTTCTGAAAGCTCACCTTACACTCATCCGACCACCTAAATGGTGCACCCTTCTGGGTCAACCTTGTCAAAGGCGTTGTAATGGACGAGAAACCCTCCACAAAGCGACGATAATATCCGACCAAGCTAAGAAAACTCTGAATCTCAGTAGCTGAAGATGGTCTGGGCCTACTCTGAACTGCCTCAATCTTCTTCGGATCCACCTTATTCCCCTAACTAGACACCATGTGCCCCAAGAACGCCACGAAGCTGAGCTAAAACTCACACTTGGAGAACTTGGAATAAAGCTTCTCCTCCCTCAACCTCTATAGTACAATCCTCAAATATTGTGCATGCTCCTCCTAGCTACGTGACTACACCCGAATATCATCAATAAATACTATGAAAATTGAATCAAGATATGGCTGGAATACAGTCATCAAATGCAAGAATGTTGCTGGTGTGTTGGTCAACCCAAAAGACATCACAAGAAACTCATAGTGACCATAGCAGGTCCTGAATGCCATCTTCAGAATGTCCACATCCCGATTCTTCAACTGGTACCCAGACCTCAAATCAATCTTAGAGAACACCCTAGCTCCCTGAAGCTGGTCAAATAAGTCATCAATGCGCGGCAAAGGATACTTGTTCTTAATTGTAACTTTGTTCAACTGCCTATAGTCAATGCACATCCGCATGTACCATCCTTCTTCTTCACAAACACAACCGGTGCACCCCAAGATGGCACACTAGGCCTAATGAACCCCTTATCAAGAAGCTTCTCAAGCTGCTCCTTCAATTCCTTCAATGCTACTGGTGACATACGGTACGGAGGGATAGAAATGGGTTGAGTACTCGACACCAAGTCAACACCAAAATCAATATCCCTGTCGGGTGACATACCCGACAGGTCTGCATGAAACACATCCAAAAAAGTCTCGCACTACCGGAATAGAATTAATGGTAGGAGTATCAGCACCAACATCCGTTACAAAAGCCAAATATGACAAACATCCCTTCTTAAACCATCTGTTAGGACTTCAGATATGAAATTATGCTACTGGGAACATAGTCCAGAGAACCTCTCTACTTGATCCTAGGTAACCCCAGCATCGCCAACGTCACGGTCTTAGCGTGACAATCCAGAATAGCATGACATGGGACAACCAATCCATGACCAGAATCATGTCGAAATCAACCTTACTAAGCAATAAGAGATCAACTCTCATCTCCAATCCCCCAATAGTCACCACACACGACCGATACATACGATCCACAACAATAGAATCGTCCACCGGCATGGATAAATAAACATGCAAAACTAATGACTCACAGGTCATATCCAGATAACGAGAAAAATATAATGATACATATGAATAAGTGGAACCAAGGTCAATTAATGTGGAAGAATCCATGTGGCATACTGAGACAATAACTGTGTTCACTGCATCTGAAGCAACGGCCTCTGGCCTGGCAGGGAAGGCATAGCATTAAGCTTGATCACCATCTGATCGGCCTCCCCTTTAGGGTGACCTCTAGCTACCTGAGCCCCACTCCGAGCTGGGTGGGTGGGTGGTGAAGTAACTGGTGCAAAAGTCATAACATGACCCCTCTGCTGAACTGGACCTCCAAAATGACGGTGACACTGCCTCCACACATCTCCAAACTCCTCGCACTCGAAGGCACTCCCCGATGGTGGTGGAGATTAAAACGGACCCTAAGAACCAGAATAACTACTAGAAGAACCTAGTACAGATGAACCCTGAACTGATGGATCACGTGAGGAGCCAACTCTGAATATATCATCTCATATTGGGTCACGGACATACCCTCATGACGTAGCTACTCAAACTGCCTATGCAACTCCTCCCTGCAGGTATATGGCACAAACTTCTCCAAAAAGAGAACTTAGAACTCGTGCCACGTAAGTGGTGCAGCGCCAGTAGGCCTGCTCAACGCATAGGCCTCCCACCATCTGGAAGTTGCCCCGACAGTTGAAAATTAGTAAATGAGACTCCACAAGTCTCCAGAATACCCGTCGTGCGAAGAATTTACTGGCACCTGTCCATGAAGTCCTGAGCATCCTCTAACTCAGCCCCAATAAATGATGGAGGCCTGAGCCTCCCAAACCTCTATAGCCTCTTCTGCTCCTTGTCACTGATAGGGGGACCCACCTGAACATGAGAAACTATAACCGGCTGGGCTAGTAGTACCCCTGATGTCTATGTCCCTGAACCACCTGCTTTGGAGTACATGCGTGGTAGTCTAAGCACCTCCCCCAGCCTAAGAAGTGGCTAGCGTGGCCGGAACTGAAACCGCCTGAGCAAGGCTAGTCTATACAGTCAATATTTAGGCCAGAGCCTCTTAAAGGCCTTGAATCACAATGGGCACAACTACTGCCTGAGCCGGTCCCACCGGCTCAACCATATCTGGGATCTGCTCCTGAGCTGGAGCAACTGGTGTAGACATGCCTTCAAGTATTTAACAATTTGAGCTCAACATGAATAAAATATGCAAAGTATGACTGATATGAGGTATACCACATCTCGATATCTACATGTCAAGTATGCATGTCAACTGTAATGCAACAAAGGGATAAAGTCATATACATACTCTCGGAGTATTCAACCTCACAGCACGCATAGTCACTCCGTACTCTCAATCACTCAGAACTCTCAATCCCTCAGCACTCCCAATCGCTGGGAACTCACATTCAGTAGGTACCTGCGCTCACTGCTGGTATGTCAGACTCCGGAGGGGAGCATCCTGCCCAAGCACTAATATAAGCCAATCACGGCATGAATCAAAAAAGCCAGTCGCAGCGTGTAGCCTGATCCTATAAATATCATCACAATCAGGCCATCGGCCTCACTCAGTCATCAATCTCTCCAATCTCTCGGGCTCACAAATCTCATGACAATCAGCCCAAACAATGATTATATGATGTAACAATAAATGACAACGAAGACTAAGATATGATATGCAACTGATAGATGTGACTGAGTACATAATTTAAAATCAAGCAAATAATTCAACAACAAAACGATCTATGTGGGTCCCAACAGTACCAGCATATAGCCTAAACATGATTTCTAACATGTGTCATAACTCAATTTCTCTAACACATGGAGAATACATGAATAATAACAAGATTTGATGACTACACCGTTCCACGGAATCGACCGGGTCATAATTACCACGGTGCACGCCCATACGTCCGTCACCTAGCATGTGTGTCACCTCAACACCAACTACATAACACGTATTTCGGGGATTCATACCCTCAGAACCAAGTTAAGAAGTGTTACTTACCTCAAACAAGCCCTTGCCTCGCGAATTGTCGACCGAACGACTCAAATCTAGCCACAAACAACTTAATGCAATCAACACAAGCTATAATAATCTATTCCATATGATAAAACTAGGTTCTTTAACAAAAGTCAAAAAGTCAAACCCGTGCCCTCATCTCAGAATCCGACAAAAGAAAAAATCGGAACACCCATTTAATAGCTAGTACAACCATACCAATATAACTCAATCTGATCTCAACTCGACCTTCAAATCCTCCAATTATAATTTATGAAGTTTCTATAATTTTTCCAACCCAAAACACTGATTAAATAGTAAAAACAATGATAGATTCATGTATATTAACCATATCCGAGTTATAATCACTTACCCCAATCAATTCCTTGAAAATCCCTCAAAGAATCGCCTCAATCCGAGCTCCCAAAGTTAAAATGTGAAATAATACTCTAACCCTCATTTTTGACATTTTATAATCTACCCAGATGCTCCTCTTTGCAATCGCGGTAAGTCCCTCGCGATCACGAAGAACAAAAATCACAACCCTCCAAATTACTCTTCGCGAACGTGAACAAACAACTGCGAACGCGGTGCACAGAAACTCAAATGTACGCGATCACACGCCTCCTGTCATGGGCGGCTTTCCAGCCTCGCCCCATGACCCCTTGGACGCGCCCCGTGGCGTCCTAGCAAGCCTCTCAAAGCCTAGCGCCACGGTCGGCCCCGTGGTCTTGGCCGCGCCAAGTGACAAGCGCGCAAGTGCCTCTGTCGCCCCACCAACACTCCTTGTCGGCGCCCAGCGGCTTGCGAGTGTCAACAATGTTGCGCGCGCAGACAATGCCGCACATACAAGCGATGCCGCGCGCACAGCCAAGCCCGCGCGCATCCATCATGATCCAAGCACAAGTGCCAGCGCCCCGCCGCGGGCCATCATCGATAGTGCCGCGCGCGCAGACCCTGACCCTCAAGACAAAGTTGCTGCCATTGGACTTAGTTATTCTACATCATAGAAGACTAAGTTCCTTTCATTGTAAATATAGAATAGGTTTACTTGTTTTATATTCATTATGCTCCTCGAGCTCATTTAGGTCTACTCTTGTAATTTTGGTTTATTTATTTTAAGCATTAATAGGGGGGGTATCAGCATTCAAACATTTTCAGCAAGCATTCAATTCTCTGTACTGGTGTCTCGCCCCCTCGACACCGCATTAGCTTTGTAATAGCTTTCAGCATTTTCAATACAATCATCAAAAATTCATCCAAAGCTTCCGCTGCTCTCAATTCTCTTGTTGCCTACGAAATTGGTTTTCCCGCACGGCACTGACAATCTAGTCTAGCGTGCGGAGGGGACCTCAATTGGCGGACGGCAATCGTACTGACATCGATTACCTAGCCTTACGCTACCCTTCCAAAGCATCTCAGGAAGGCGTCGCGTAACAGTTGGTATCAGAGCCTAGGCTCGACGCATCGGACAAGGGAACGTGTTGCCATTTCACCATTTCTGACCATGGTGACTCAAGGGGATCGGATCACCGTCCTCGAACAGGCTCTTGACGGACTACGACCCATCGTAGGTACCGTGCCTGACTTAAAAGCCAGCCTAGAGCAAAGGTTGGACGACCTGGACCGCAGGATGCGGCAGGCCGAAAATGATATTGCAAACATCAGTCGGGATTCCGAGGATGACCGTCAAACAGCAGCTGTCGAGGCAGCTGCCCTTCATGGCAAATTCGATGACCTCCAACAGGAGCGTGCACAGGATTTAGCCCATCATCAACAAGAGGCAGACAAAATCACTGCCATGCAGCAAACCATAGACAACTTGACAGGCCAGCTCAACGTTGTCAATGCTGCTCTTCAAGGCTTGCTCAGAGGAGCCGACAATCATATTGGGGGTGCCATGAACATTGCCCCTGCTCCACAAAAGATGAAAATTCCGGAACCAAAGCCATACAACGGTGCCCGGGATGCCAAGGAAGTGGAGAACTTCATATTCGACATCGAACAATACTTCGATGCTGTTGGTCCCCTGGACGAAGAAAAACAGGTAGCAACTGCTGCCATGTATCTTCAGGGCGATGCTAAACTCTGGTGGCGAGTGAAATATGAAGCCATCAGGGCCGGCGAGGACAATCAGCAGACATGGGCGGAACTGAAGGCAGCCATACGCATACAGTTCTTTCCTGAGAATGTGGAATACATTGCATGGAGGAAACTGCGGGAACTTCGGCAAACCAAATCAGTGCGGGAGTACATGCGGGATTTCTCCGCGCTCATGCTAAACATAAGAGATATGGGAGACAAAGACAAACTCTTCGCATTCATAGAAGGTTTGAAACCTCATGCCCGTGCAGAACTGCAACGACAAAGGGTAGACACCCTGCCCAAGGCAATCCAAGCTGCCGAGTGCCTTGGGGACTATCAGTTGGAATCTCTAAAAGATAGGTCCCAGCCGCCTATCCGAGGAGGGTACAACGGGAGCCAACCAAACCATGGTGGCCCCATCAGAAATGGGGGAGATCGAAGTGCATCCAGATCTAAGACTCCTTCATCAAGCAGCAACACAGCTGCATCAGTCAACAACAATCAAGGGAGAAAGCCTCCCTCAGAATGCCGTCATTGCGGTGGGCCACATTGGAACAATGAATGCCCAAACATACAGATCAACGCTCATCAGGCAGTCGAAAACGGGTCAGACACTGACACTACTCTGACGACGCGGAGCAAGTGGGTGCTTTCAGCGCACTTGTTAGCTCCATCTCAGACACCCTACCAGGACCCAGCACTGGTAGTCATAAGAAGCATACAGTCCCGACCACCAGGAAAGAAAAAGGGAAGGCGGATGAGAGGCCTCCTACCATAAAAGAGAGGACCCTCATGTTCGTCAACATGGAAGTAAACGGTCGCCCCATTCAGGCCATGATCGACACGGGTGCTACCCACAACTACCTAGCATCATCTCAGGTAGAGCGCCTTGGTTTGGTCGTGAAAAAGTGTAAGGGCAGCGTCAAGGCTATCAACTCACCACATCAGCCGTTGAGTGGAAAAGCCAAAGCAGTACCAATGAAGCTTAGTCCATACGAGGGAAGATTCAACCTACGCATTGCTATCATCGATGACTTCGAATTGATAGTGGGATTGGAATTCCTAAGACAAACCAACACCATTCCGGTGCCCTTCGCTGATATGCTCCTCATGATGGGAGAAAACGGGGCCAAACCTCGTGTCATCCCATGCAAACCCATCAAGATGGCTGCTGAAAATATCTCAGCCATGCAGTCGAGGAAGGGAGGCAAAAGACATGAACCCAAAGTTCCGGCTACCCCTATCCTCAAGAATCAGACATCAAATCATCGGCGCCAAGCAGTCGATGACGCCCCTCATCACGTGAAGACTTGCCAACCATGTCCTAAGGGCAAGTCGGATCGCCCAGCAAAAGCGAGACTCTTGAAACCGCTACCTGCCCCGCAGAAACCATGGGAAAGCATTTCCCTCAACTTCATCACTGGATTGCCAAAGGTCGGAGAGCTTGCAACCATCCTGGTTGTCGTAGACCGATTTTCCAAATATGCAACATTCATACCAGCTCCACAAAACATATCGGCAGAAGATACAGCTCGACTCTTCTTTGCCCACATTGTCAAATATTGGGGTATGCCCAAGCACATCATTAGTGACTGCGACTCACGCTTCTCTAGGAAAATTTGGACCCAACTCTTTGGGTGCCTTGGGTCCACAGTTAGCCACAACTCAAACATACATCATCAGTCAGATGACCCAACAGAACGGTTCAACGCCATAATGAAGGAATACCTCCGCCATTTTGCAACCGGGTCGCAACAACATTGGGTGAAGCTCTTGGATGCTGCTCAACTGTGTTTCAATTCCCAAAAGTGCACCATGTCAAACAAAAGCGCTTTTGAAATTGTTACCGGACAGCAACCGCTAATCCCACAGATGCTGGACGCATCAAACATGCCCACAGTGCATAAAGCTGCCAACTTTTCGAAGGAATGGGAGCAAACCATGCAGATAGTGCGGAGCTATCTCATCAAAGCCCAAAATAGGGCCAAGAGGCATGCTGAACAGAACCTGTGCTTTGCTCAATATCAGCCAGGAGACAAAGTGATGGTAAAAGTCCCAAAGCGGCGCTTATTTACAGGCAAGCCCAAAGACCCTCGTCTATTGCGGCCATATATCGGACCCATGTCCATTGAAAAATGCCTTGGGAAAGCTACATACCAGGTCAACATTCCATCCTGGTGAAAAATCCATCCAGTGTTCCATGTCAGCCGCCTAAAATCATTCCGCAAATACATGGAGCGTCAGGCAGATCCTCATCAGCACAAACAGAGGGGAACAGACCTCCCAGCCAACAGACGCTCCCAACATCATCATGGTCATCAGGCAAACAAGGCTCCGGGGACGGTGCCAACTCAGGTGGGGGAGAATGTCATGGGCGGCTTTCCAGCCTCGCCCCATGACCCCTTGGACGCACCCCGTGGCATCCTAACAAGCCTCTCAAAGCCTAGCGCCACGGTCGGCCCCGTGGTCTTGGCCGCACCAAGTGACAAGCGCGCAAGTGCCTCTGTCGCCCCACCAACACTCCTTGCCGGCGCCCAGCGGCTTGCGAGTGTCAACAATGCTGCGCACGCAGACAATGCCGCACAGACAAGTGATGCCGCGCGCACAGCCAAGCCCGCGCGCATCCATCATGATCCAAGCACAAGTGCCAGCGCCCCGCCGCGGGCCATCATCGATAGTGCCGCGCGCGCAGACCCTGACCCTCAAGACAAAGTTGCTGCCATTGGACTTAGTTATTCTACATCATAGAAGACTAAGTTCCTTTCATTGTAAATATAGAATAGGTTTACTTGTTTTATATTCATTGTGCTCCTCGAGCTCATTTAGGTCTACTCTTGAAATTTTAGTTTATTTATTTTAAGCCTTATTAGGGGGGTATCAGCATTCAAACATTTCAGCAAGCATTCAATTCTCTGTACTGGTGTCTCGCCCCCTCGACACCGCATTAGCTTTGTAATAGCTTTCAGCATTTTCAATACAATCATCAAAAATTCATCCAAAGCTTCTGCTGCTCTCAATTCTCTTGTTGCCTACGAAATTGGTTTTCCCGCACGGCACTGACAATCTAGTCTAGCGTGCGGAGGGGACCTCAGTTGGCGGACGGCAATCGTACTGACATCGATTGCCTAGCCTTACGCTACCCTTCCAAAGCATCTCAGGAAGGCGTCGCGTAACACTCCTCACGCGTTCACATAGTACTACTGACCATAGCTCCGCGATCTCAGACCAACTCACGCGATCGTATAGAACAAAATTCACCAGTCACCCAAATAACTCTTCGCAATCGTGGACTTCCCCTCCCAATCGCGTATAAGGAAACTAGAAGCGCAGGTATCAACAACTTAAGCAAATATTCTAAGTTGAATTTCGATTTGTTAACGATCCGAAATCCACCCGAGGCCCTCGAGACCTCAATAAAACATACCAGCAAGTCCTAACACATCATATAAACTCACTTGAAGCCTCAAACCACATCAAACAACACTAAAACCACAAATCGCACATTAATCCAAGCCTAATGAATTTATGAACTTCAAACTTCCAAAACTAATGCCGAAACATACCAAACCAACTCTAATTGACCTCAAATTTTGCACACAAGTCGTAAATGACACAACAGACCTACTCTAACTTCCGGAACCAAAATCTTAGCCCGATAACCACAAAGTCAATTCTCAGTCAAACTTCTCAACTCTCCAAACATCAACTTTTTTAATTTTCGCCAATTCAAGCCAAAATCATCTACGGACACACTCCTAAGTCCAAAATTACCATATGGTGCTATCAGAACCATCAAAACTCGATTCCGGAGTCATTTATACATAAGTCCACATTCGGTCAATTCTTTCAACTTAGGCTTCCAACCTTGGGATTAAGTGTCCCAACTCATTCCAAAATATCCCCCAAACCAAACCAATCACCCTGTCAAGTCACATACAAATGAGCAAAACATAAGAAATAAATGGGGGAACGAGGCTATGATACTCTAAATGACCGGCCTGATCGTTACAAAATTCCATCCAGCGCAAATCAACCTCCAAACGGCACAAAACTAGCCAAAAGCAACTCAACAACATCAAATAATGCCAAATGAAATGAACCCAATCGATAAAGGTTGAATCTTTAATCAAAAGCCCAAAGCCAACAAAAAATTCAAACTTGGGCCCGCACCTCAGAACCCGATAAAACTTATAAATTCTAACAACCCATTCAATTACGAGTACAACTGTAACGACCCGATCGGTTGTTTAGTGTAATTGCACCCAATTTCCCCTTTTTATGCTTCACACGTGTGTGTTTATGATTTTATGACTTGCGGGGTTGGTTAGTTTCGTTACGGAAAGCTTTCATCTTGATTTGGACCCTTGAATTCTTGAATTAGAAGTTCAAATTAGAAAATATTGACCAAACTTTGATTTTTGTGAAAATGACCCCGGAATTATATTTTGATGACTCTGGTAGCTTTGTATTGTAATTTTGGACATGTGTGTATGCCCAGAATTGATTTCGGAAGTCTGTAGGTTGATTTGTGTTGATTTACCGAAACTTGGCAATTGAAGTTGAAAAGTTTGACCACAAGCTGACTTTTAGCTATCGAGCTCAAAATTTGATTTTGGGACTTGGAATAGGTAAGTTATGGTATTTAGAAATTTTCTGCAATATATGGTGTCGTTTGGAGTTGATTTGATAGGATTCAGATGTTTAGTAGTAACTTTAGAAATTCTTGAACTTTACTTTGAAATTCATGTGTTTTAGTGTTCGATTGTAGTTTTAGATGTTATTTTTGTATTTTGATCTCGCGAGCGAGTTCGTATGATATTTTTAGACTTGTGTGGAGGTTTGATTTGGAGCCCCGAGGGCTTGGTTGAGTTTCACACATGTTTCGGAATGGTTTTGGACTAAAATTGGACTGCTGGTTACAATTACAAAGCTGACAATGGGGGCTCTGATGTTGCAATTGCGAAGACTGATAGATTTTTCCTTTGTTCGCATTTTCGAATTACTTGTTTGCTTTTGTGATGCCCTCCAGTTCACAACGACGAAGCCTCTATCGCAATTGCGATGAATGTTGAGGCTGTCAGAGTTTGCAAATGTAAGCCCTGATCCGCAATTGCGAGGGCTTGCAAATGTGAACCCTGTGTTGCAAATGCAATATATGCAGCTGGTTAAAGAGGGGGGAGACTGGATTTTTGAACACATTCTCTTTTTTTTTTAACCCTAGACTCGGTAGGAGGCGATTTGTAGAGGGCATTTTCACCTACAAACTTTGGGTAAGTGATTCTAATCTATTTCTAATCATATTCCATCAACATGTCTTAGATTTTAACATCAAAATCATGTGAATCAAAGTTAAAATTTGTGAAACTTTGTTCAAGTTTTGAAAAATAAGAAACTGAGTTTTGAGAGTCAAATTGGACTCGAATTTTGAAACTAATCACATATATGAACTCATGGGGTCATGTGTAGGCGGAATCTACCACTGGATCCACGTTCTGACCGCGAGGGCCCCGGGTTGACTTTTGTTAACTTTTTGGAAAAGTATAAAGATCTTATCTTTATCTATTGCAATTGATTTCCCTAGCATTGTTTGATGATATTAAGTTGATTTTGGTTAGATTTGAGCCGTGTGGACGCGAATTTTGGGGGAAAAGCTATTTTCGAGTGTTGAATTGGCCTAATTAAGGTAAGTGTCTTGCCTAACTTTGTGTGGGGGAATTACCACTTAGGATTGGTATTGATTGTTTCATTTATGCTATGTGAAATCCGTGTACGCAAGGTGACGAGTAGGTATATAGGTTGTACGTGGTATTTGACCGGTTTAGGTTACATAGACTATTTCCATGCTTTAATTGAGATGCCATATCATGCTCTAGATTCTCATATTTAATTTATTCCTATTTGTGTTAGTCTATCCTCACGTGCCTTAATTGACCTGTTCAACACTTGTTCTACATCCTACTTGATAAATTGCTCTCATGCTATAGTTGAACTTGTTTCCTCTTTTATTGTTACATGCTATCTCTATATTGTTAATTATCATTATTGAAGTTATTATTCGTGTTATCTTCTTCATTCTTGATTATTATTACTTGACCGGGCGAGCCCCGGATTGACTTTTGTTGACTTTTTGGAAAAAGTGTAAAGATCTTAACTTTATCTATCGATTTTGGTTAGATTTGAGCCATGTGGAGGTGGATTTTAAGGGAAAAGCTATTTTCGAGTATTGAATTAGCCTAGTTGAGGTAAGTGTCTTGGCTAACTTCGTGTGGGGGAACTACCCCTTAGGATTGGTACTGTTTGATTCAATGGTACTAAGTGAAATCCGTGTATGGAAGGTGATGAGAGGGTACACGGATTGTACGTAGCATTTAACCGGTTTAGGCTACTTAAACTATTTTCATGCTTTAATTGAAAATGCCATGTCATGTTCTAAATTCTCATAGTCAATATATCTGTATTTGTAGTAGTATCAATATATCTGTATTAGTCTAGCCTTGATTGACTTGTTCAGTACTTGTTCTACATCCTACTTGATAAATTGCTCTCATGCTTTAGTTCAAATTGTTGCCTTTTTTATTGTTACATGCTTTCTCGTTATTGTTAATTATCATTATTTGAAGTTATTCTTGTGTTATATCCTTCATTCTTGATTATTATTACTTGAAGTTATTGTTCATGTTTGTAAGGCCCCATAAAAATTTCATATAAAATCCGGGGTTTTTTGGCGCCGAGGTAGGCTAATGTATTTGAGGCTCGCACTTCCAGGTATTCTATGTACCCACGCTCTACAAAGATGTGCCATGATCTTAAGGAAGTCTACTGGTGGAATGATATGAAGAGGAATGTAGCAGACTTTGTGGCAAGATGTCCAAATTGTCAACAAGTAAAGGCCGAACATCAAAGGCCTGGTGGGTTGGCACAGAACATAGAAATTTTCACGTAGAAATGGGAGATGATCAATATGGACTTTTTGGTAGGACTACCTCGCACGCCTCACAAGTTCGACTCGATTTGGATAATTGTGGACCGACTCAACGAAATCAGCACACTTCTTACCTATTAAGGCTACCAACATCGCAGAACAATATGCTCAGTTGTATATCAAGGAAATAGTCAGGTTGTGTGGCACTCTAGTTTCTATTATCTTAGATCGAGGGGAATAGTTCAAGGCTAATTTTTGGAAGAAACTTCAGCAAGGTTTGGGTACTCAGGTGAATCTTAGTACCGTCTTCCATCCACAGACCGACGGGCAAGCAGAGCGGACCATTCAGACGCTTAAGGATATGTTACGCGCTTATGTTCTTGACTTCAAGGATAGCTGGGATGATCATTTTCCGCTCATAGAATTTGCCTACAATAACAATTATCATGCTAGCATTCAGATGGTGCCGTTCGAGGCTCTATATGGTCAAAGATGTAGATCTACCATTGGGTGGTTTGATATTGGGGAAGCTAAGTTGATAGGGCTAGACCTCATGCATCGGGCTATGGAGAAGGTAAAGATCATTAAGGAACGGTTAAAAACTACCCAGAGTCATCAGCAGTCCTATTCGGATGTACGTCGTAGGGATTTGGAGTTCCTAGAGAATGATTGGGTATTGTTGAAGGTTTACCCCGTGAAGGGAATAATGTGGTTTGGTAAGAAAGGAAAATTGAGTCCGAGGTATGTCGAACCGTACATAATCATTCAGAGGATTGGTCAGGTAGCTTACAGGCTAGAACTACCTCCAGAGATGTCTTTAGTGCACCCGGTGTTTCGTGTATCCATGTTGAAGAAGGTGGTTGGAGATCCATCGCTTATTGATCCCGTTAAGACTATAGAGGTTAATTAGGAATTGACTTATGAAGAGATTCCAATTGCCATTCTTGATAGGCAAGACCGAAATCTAAGAAAAAAAGAGATTTCCTCCGTGAAAGTGTTATGGCGAAACCAACAGGTCAAAGAGGCCACCTGGGAAGCCGAGGAAGAGATGAAGAAGAAGAGTCCTCATTTGATTGAATAGCTAGTTGTGTCCTTGATGTTAAAATCTAATTTTCTACAAATTATGTTTCCCCTGTACAACTTATGTTAAGGATACTTTTCTTGGTAATGTAATGTTTATGGCATTATGGACGGTGTTGTTTCCATGTTGTTTTACATCGTTGTGTTATAGTTATGTTGTTAGGACTGGTTCTAGGATTCTCTGGCAGCTGGATTTGCCCAATTACAGGGGAGACTCTAGCGAAATTTTTGGAAATTTAGGGAGTTAGTCAAAATTTGGAACTGTTGGTGTGTGAAGTAACAGTTGGGTCACATTGGATGCTAATGGAGGATGTTGACCCTCATTTGAGGACGAATAATCCTAAGCGGGAGAGGATGTAAGGTCCCGTAAAAATTTCACCTAAAACCCGGGGTTTCGTGGTGCAAAGGTAGGCTAATGTATTTGAGGGTACTAACTTTTTGGGTTGAACAAAGCGTTGGGGAGTTGAATAAAAATTGTGTTAGAACAGGGCATTTCTACGGTCAATTGTGCGACCGTAGAACTGATCTGTACATCGCAGATCTGCCACGGAGTGAAGCAAAGAAATGAGCCAATTTTGGAGGTTGTTTTGCGGTCAACTATGCAACCGTATAATCGTTACGCGGGCCGCACTTTCGTCACAGAACCATCATGAAGATTCCCGGAGGAAGATTATGCGGTCCATTTTGCGGCCGCATAATTGATATGCGGGCCGCAAACTTGGCCGCAGACTGATCAATATGCGAACCGCAAATCTGGCCGCAGACTAAATCAGAACAACCCAGTTTTTGGGACCTTTTTTGCGGGCCCGTCTACGTGCTGCATATCTATCTTGCAGTCTGGTCTGCGACCGCAGCTCAGCTTCATATAGTTTAAGTTTTGGAAATTTTCACCTGGTCCCATTTTTATAAAAATAACTTGGGGTTTATTTTGGCTGGTTCTAACTGATATTTTAGAGAGAGGAAAGTGGTCTAGAGTGAGAGGGGGGATCCCTAAGCTAATTAATCATCAATCCTTGCTCAGGACTTGGAGAATTCACAAGGAAACTCACAAGGTCCTCATCTAAGAGGTAAGGTTCCATATTCTATTCTTCAAATTAGAGTTTGGGGTAGAAGATGGGTAATTGGGAGTGTGATTCTTAGGTATGGGGGTGTTATCTATGCATGCATGTACTAACAAAGTTATGGGAAGGTTGTTGAGCTCAAAAGGGTTGATATTGGATTGTGGGATGAAGGAATCCACCATAGGAGGACCTTGAGAACATAATGCACACCTAGTGCTTCATAAAATGCTTAAATAAATTGAACCTATGAATATCTTTCTAATTATGGTTCAATTTTATCATGTCTCTAAATAGATAAAAGTTTCTAGTATTTCCGAAATATTATAGTAATTAAGGGAAAACTCAAAGCAAGGTATGTTGACTAAACTCCTCTTGTAGAATCGAATCCATGATGTCCTCGTAAGTTGTAATTATGATTGGCTCAAGCTCTTATGTCTCATGTTCCAAGTTATTCCTTATAAATTTTACTATTCCGAATAAACTTTGTGTCGAAAGATATATGTTCAAAATATGTTCCAAATGCTCTCATCATATTATGTTAACCTTCGGGAAGGTGTTCAAAGTATGGGTTGAGTATCAAAATATTATGAATTCAATCATGTTTCAAATGCAAGTTATTATGCCAAATTATGGAAGAAAACTCAATGTGCTTAAATACTCTTAATTGCTCATATGTGTACTTAAAGTTCTTGACAAAAACAAATGTCTTGTCGTTGATAATCCATGACAATGTTTGAAAAATGAAAGGGGTAAGCATAAAATATGAAATATGGCCAACATACCAAGAATGATATTACATTTATGGCCAATAATGCCAATGAAATAAAAAGATGAGTAAAAGACTATGAAATGAGCTGAAAGTTCTTTATATAATAAACATTTGGGAGTATCGTTAGTCACCGAGGAAGGGTAGGTTGATATAGCTTAACCCCGAAACTACATGTGCCAGTGTAGGAGTGGATTGTAATTATTCCCCTTATTTGGGATGAGATTGATGTGATGAGGTTATTCCCCTTAAATGGGATGAGATTGATGTGATGAGGTTATTCACCTTAAATGGGATAAGATGATTGCTAGAAAAGGGTGATGTCGATCCACACGACATTGTGGTGAGACGGCCTAGCCGGTCGGGTCGAGATCGGACGCCATGTGGCACACATGGTAGTGATTGTGCCTGAGACTGTGATTGAGATAGTGGTTGTGATTGTTATTATGATTGGATGTCTTTGGGTGAGACGACCTAGCCGATCAGGCCATGATCGCACTCCGTGCTAAAGACACGGTGGTATATCGGTACTAAAAGATCTCCCAACCTAAAATATGGAAATTTACTTGAAAACTTATCATGCTCCTAACTTGATGACTTGGTAGTGTTTGAAGCTTTCATCTTGATCCTATAATTGCTTCTCATTGTCTTATTTCTGGTTCTATTGAGAGGGTGGTATTTTGTCTTAAATATTACTACTATTCCATATGTACTAACGTCCTTTTGCCGGGGGTGCTGCATCTTTAATGGATACAAGTGGTTCCACAACAGGCGGCAGTGATCAGTGATAGCGATACACCCTCCTCCCAGCTGACTTGGTGAGCGCCATTTCATTTCGGGGTCGTATATCTTTTATCCCTTGTCTATTATGTCTTGAGGTATAGTCGGGGCCTTGTTGCCGACACTATCATGGTACTCTTTTGTATCTATTAAAGGCTCCGTAGATGTGGTGTGGGTTGTATATTGTTGTTGGGAAAGTCAAACTAGAATGTTGTATTTTGTAGCATATGTTCCACTTCTAAACTACGAATGTGTAATGTAATATTTTGGAGGATTATAAATGATGTAACTAATGGTAATGAATTGGTGTTGCTCACATGATCTTCTTATGGTCGAATTAATAAAATATGTCCTTACTTTATTCATAGGCAAGTTCGGGTAGAAAGCATGTAGCAGGCTTGCTCGGCCGGATTATCTCGGTTGAACATCGGTCGCGCTCCTCGAGGTCAAGGCATGATAATGTTATCTCTTTCCTTGTTGATTTTCATTATTTGAAGTCATTGTTATATGTCATCTCTTCCATTAAGAGTTATTCTTATTTAATATTGTGGTTATACATTATCTCATATTGAGTTGTTGGTGTTGAGGTTGTGAAAGCCATTATCATATTGAGGCGAAATTGTTGTTGTTGAAACATCTTCCTTGATGAACATTTTACATTCATTGTTGTTGTTGATATTCATGTAGCCGTTGTGGTGGAGCCACGGGCTATTATTGTGAAAAAATTAATATTGTTGATTGTTGGCAAGTCGTGATATATGAGCACTTATGGTGCGAGTTGTTATTGTGATGTGATATTGACGCGCATACAGCGGTATAAGGCTTGGGGTTAATGTGCATGCGTCGGTATAAGGTGGGGCTTATGTGCGTGTATCTTGTAGGGGAACTACGTGAAGCCACGCGGTGTCATAAGGTGGGCTAGAGTGCGTGTAGCTATTTCGAAAAAATTATTTTCATATCCTATTTAAAATGTAAGACTTACGCGGCGGTATAAGGAAAGATTGTGATTGAGATTGTGAATTGTAAATACGAGGTGGTACCTCGGTGGTGATTCTTATTGTAGACGAGGCGGTACCTTGTTGTGATTCTTGTTGTTATTTCATTTGTGAGTAGTTTTGGTGGGAACCTTTTTTGTTGTTTTGTTCTTCCATGTTTAGCAGTTGTTGTCCGTATATGATTATTTTGGTTCTCTTTAGCTACTTCTTTTAGGTTACTTCCATGTCTAATTCCGCTATCAGTTCATGCTATTGTCTTATTTCGTATCAGTTATTTCTCCGCTTTCCAGTATTATTCGTTCTTATAGTTTTATTCTGTTTATTTATATCCTAATAGATGTCTTGAGCTGGCCTCGTCAATACCCTACCGAGGTTAGGCTTGATACTTACTAAGTATCGTTATGGTATACTCATACTACACTTTTGCATATTTTGGTGCAGATCCAGGTACGTCTGCCCATGCCGGATGCTAGAGTTGATTTGAGTTGCTGCTTTGAAGACTTCAAGGTATACCTGCTCCACGTCCGCAGGCCTCGGAGTCACCTTCCTTTATTCTTATTTATTGTTGTATTTTCTTTCGGAAAGTGATGTACTAGACACTTGAGCTAACTTTGTAAAGCTTATGACTATGTTCCACCGTTCTTGGGGAGTGTATGGTTGAGATTCTATTTTTCGGAAGTTTATATGAGTTTATTAGACTAGTTTTTAGTATTTTGTTAATTATATTTGCTCAGTTGTTATCAAATGTTAGGCTTATCTAGTCGTAGAGACTAGGTTTCATCATGATAACCTACGGAGGGAAATTGGGGTCGTGACAACAACCATATAAATTTCACTCAAATCCAACTTCGAATCAATGTTCAAAACTCAAATATTCACTTTAGGAAATTTTAGACAAAACTCCCCAATTTCTCATTCAAATTCACCAATTAATTACCAAAATCGAAGATGGAATCACAAAATATAATCAAAACTATGAAATCACTTACCCCAATCCATATGGTGAAAATCGCCCAAATCCGAGCTCCACAGCTCAAAATATGATAAAATGACTCAAAGTCCAAAAATAGAGTATTTATATGCACTGCCCATTTATACTCTTCGCGATCGCAGAACTAGCTTCGACATCGCGAAGCACAAACTCCACTACCCTCAAATTACTCTTCGCATTCGTCGCACATTCCACGCGAACGCGACTCACAGCTGACACAAAACTTCGCGACCGCGTCTCCTTTTACGCGAACATGATGAACTAGGCTTCCAGCTCCAACTCCTAGCTCAAATCTACGTGACCGCGATTCCACATGTGTGAACGCGATGAAGAAAGTATACGTCTCCAGACTTATCCTATGCGATCGAGAAGAATAACTGAGGCATTAGATAACAACAGTAAACCAGTTATGCATGAAACTCCGAAATGATCCGAAACAACCCCGAATCTCACCCGAGCCCCTCCGGACCCCGTCCGAACATACCTCAACAAGTTCCAAAATATAACACAGACCTACTTGAGGCCTCAAATCCTACATAACAACATCATAATCACAAATCGCACCTCAAGTCAAACTTTATGAACTTTTAAACTTTCAACTACCAAAACTTGTGCTAAACCATATCGAATCAACTTGGAATGACCTCAATTTTTGCACACAAATCCCAACTGACATAAAGAAATTATTCTAATTTCTGAAACCACAATCTGAACCCCATGTCATTAAAGTCAACTTCCGGTCAAACCTATGAACTTTCCAAACCTTCAAATTGCCAACTTTCGTCAATTAACGCCAAAAACCGAATTCGAGAAGCATCCAAATGAAAATCCGGGCATACGCCCAAGTCTAAAATCACCATACGAACCTAATGGAACCATCAAAACTCCGATCTAGGGTCAAATACATAAAAGTCAAATTTGATCAATTCTTCCAACTTAAAGTTTCCTAGTTGAGAATCATCCTTCCAAATCAAACTCGAATCACCTGAAAACCAAAACCGATGATTCACACAAGTCATAATACATCATTTGAAGCTACTCAAGACTTCAAACAGCTGAACGGAATGCAAATGATTAAAACGACCGGTTGGATATGTACACCCCTATTTTTTTCCATATAAGATTTGAATTTGATTCTCCTCCTTTCTTGTACGTATCAACTTGATATTGCGCGCTGTCTATTTGATTCAGTATCAGTTATATCCATTTCCAAATCATCAAAAGTTCTCCCATACATACTTGCTTATATTCTTCTTAAGAATTTTATGTTTTTTGGTACATCTGATTTCTGAAAGGTACGTGTTGAGTTTGTTCCTGATTTAATGTCTGCTTTTTTATTGCCCTCAAGTTTTATCCGAACGTAACAGTAATCTCTCAGGAAATGCAGGAGCTCATTTTCATGTTATCGTAACACTCTTACTGAATCAAATATTTGAAATAATTTTCAATATTATTTTTCATAGAAATACATATTTTATGGTTGTCGATTTATTTGTGAGAAATCGTTGCCCAAGTTTGTTGGAAAGTCTTGTTATATATTTGGATATAGTGGAGCGTGTGTCACGGCGTTAAATTTTGTCATAGTAGTGGTGGCTATGAGAAGTTGTTTTGGCCTTTTTTTTGTAAACTAGTTTCTTATCACGTGCTTCGTACATATAATGTCAAGATAATAAATTTAATATTAATAAAATACTAACAAAAATTAATTAATTATATGTGCATAATGCGTTAATCATTAGAAATTTATAACAGATATCTACATAAATATAAAATTTCTTTAAGTTGCAATCTTATTTCTATTATGTTGATGTAATACTTGAATTTTAAATTTTTAACTATCGTCTCGATCTTCAATAAAAATCATTTTAGTTAAGTTAGTTAAATATTTTTAATTATATTAATTTATCATATAAGATATAAATATTAAATATAGTCATATCTTACCTAATATTATATATATAATGCTCTTACCGATTATATTACTTGAACATTTTTTAATTAAATGTCCACCATTTTATTTTTATAATACTGGACAAGATGTTTTACTAGGAAATAATTTTCTTGAAATGTTTCCTAAAGTTTTATATGATCAAATTATGTTTCAAATAATTTTTAAAACCCCTTGTCAGCACACTATAGTGGTTAATAGGATAAAAACAACATATTCAAAAAGATTACCCATTCCATTTAAACCTCGCACAGCCCAGCGTGGTGATATAGGATATAAAAGCAAGCCGATTTTTCCAAAAAATACGCCTTTGTTACAATATGATATAGATTGGGAAAATCCTCAACCAATAAATAGTGAGATAAACCTTTTAGAATATCAGATAACTTTTAATAAATTAGAAATAAATCTTGATATGGTAAAACAAAAATTAGAACAATGTTTTCCCGCTTGGTATTAGGAGTTTTATCTATTTTTATTAGGTTATTTGCTTTATCCAAGCTATCTCCATGATTTCCTATTTTGGAAGTAATCAGTGAGCATATACTGAGTAATATTTCGGAAACATCTTTTGATACACTGAAGTTTGCTACTTCAATAATATCGGATATCAAAGTTTGAATATCCTTTATCTGTTTATCCATATCTTCCAGTTGTGACAAAAGCTGCTGCTTTATTTCTCCGTCCATCTCTAGTGAGAAAATCTGCTGCAATATTTTTGTTAGATCTAATAATTTCAATATCAAAAGAGTATTCAGATAACAACATTTGCCATCGAATAAATCGTTTATATTCTGGTTTTGACGGAAGATTATTATGAATAAAAGCCTTTACCTGGGTATTATCAGTTCAAAGGGTAAATCTTTTGGGTAGTAAGAAGTAGTAAAAATTTTTGACGGTCCCGGTGAGTCCATATCGTGATTTGGGAGCCCAGAACCGAATTCGGAAGTCCCTAACTTGAATTAACGCAATTTGTTGAAAACTAGAAATCTAAAGGTTTAAAGAATTCCTAAGTTTGACCGTACGTTGACTTTGTTGCTACCGGATTCAGATTTCGGTTCCGGAACTTGGCATAAGTTCGTTAAGTATTTATAACTTGTCTGCAAAATTTGGTGCAAAATGGAGTTGATTTGGCGTGACTCGGGCGTCCTGTTAAAAAATCGAAAGTTCTTAAGTTTCATTAAAAATTTCATTCGTTTTGGTGTACGATTCATAGTTCTAAATGTTATTTTGGTATTTTAATCGCGCGAGCGAGCTCGTACAATATTTTTGTACTTGTGTGCATGTTTGGTTTGGAACCCCGAGGGCTCGGGTGAGTTTCAAACGCGTGGCAGAGTGTTGCAAAACTTAGGACTTTGCTGGTTCTGGAGCATAGGCCTCAGACCTCGCAATTGCGAGGTCTGAGGTCTGGTTCGCATTTGCGATGATACAGGGCCTCTGTCGGGCTCGCATTTGCAAACAACTTCTTCACAATTGCGAAGAGGGACTGGGCCAACAGGGATCGCAAGTGCGATCAATTGGTCGCTTTTGCGAAGCTCCAGTGTTCGCATTACAAATCATCGCAATTGCAATGGCAGCAAAGTTGTGAATGCTTCGCATTCGCGAGGACTTTTTTGTATTTGCAGGGTTCGCAATTGCGAACCCCAGTCGCAATTGCGACTTTTTCGCCAGGGCAAAAGAAGAAAAAAAATGGGATTTAACTCATTTCTTTCAAACTCTTAACGCCAAACACCCTAGAGGCGATTTTCCCAAGAGTTTTTCTTCCTAAATTTCTTGGTAAGTGACTTTAATCTACTTCTTTTTAATTACCCATTATATTTCATAAGTTTTCAACATCAACTATAGGATTTTCATGGTAGAAATTAGGGATTTGGGTAGAATTAGGAATTTTAGTAAATTTGGGATTTTAGACCTCGAATTGAGTTCGGATTTCGAAACTAATTACATAACCGGGCTTGGGGGTGAATGAGTGATTGGGTTTTGGTCTGAATCTCGGGCTTTGACCAAGCAGACTTGGGGTTAACTTTTGTTGACTTTTTTCGAAATCATTAAAGATTGAATATTTTTCACTCATGGGTAATTTCTAAAGCTTATTTTGAATTGTTTAAATGATATTGGTTAGATTCGATTCATTTAGAGATGAGTTTTAGAGGAAAGGCCCCGGTCAAGCTTTGATTTGATTGCGGAGCGAGGTAAGTATCGTGGTTAATCTTGACTTGAGGAATTAGGACTTGTTTGCCTATTTGCTACGCAATTAACGTGTGGGTACAACGTATATGTGAGGTGACAGGCATTTATGCTTTGTTGTTGGGATAAAGCGTGCGGGTGGAACTTGTTGTTTTATGATTTATTGTCTTTTTAATTATGATATCCATGTTTAGGTTAGATTATGACTTATTTGACCATTTTTTCCATAATTATTGCTTAATTATTAATGGTTGAGTATTTTGGAAGTTAAGGTTTGGTATCATGGAATCATATTTGACGTAAAGCGTATTCTCTGCACTATTTATCTCCGGAACTTATATTATCTTTATTATATGGTAAGGGAGAGCGTTAAAGCACCAAGGGTGATGCTGTGCCATTACATAATCTCTTCTATTGATTAATACACAGTGAGGAAGAGAGTTAAAGCACGAAGGGTGATGCTGTGCCATCTATATCATTTATTCATTGTGACAGGGTGAGGTCCAGAGTAAACGCATGAAAGGTGATGCCGTGCCATCATTCCCAATTATTCATTGTTACATGGGCAAATAGATAGTAAAAGCATGAAGGGTGATGCCATGCCATTTCATTGTCTTATGTCATCATTTCATGGTAAGTATGTGAGTAAAGACATGAAGGGTGATGCCGTTCCATCTTTATATCGTATGTTTATCTATCTCATTGGTTGATGAGTTATTTGGCTATCTTGTGATGTCATATCTGTCATAGTTATCATATCTTTCCCCCTTTCGCATGTCCCCTCCCAATTGTACTTTGTTAAATCTCTGTTTTGTTGTTGTTGTACATATATACATGTTTGTACATGTTTAATTACGTGAGTGTCCTGTCATAGCCACGCCACTACCTTGTCAAGGTTAGGCTCGACACTTACAGAGTACATTGGGTCGGTTGTACTCATACTACACTTTTGCACTTCTTATGCAGATTTTGGTACTGTCCAAGTGGTGCGTGAGGTGCGTCGGCTCGGATCATTGCATACAAAGACTTGGGGTAGATTTGCTGGCGTCCGTAGACCTTGGAGTTCCCTTCTTCTTCCCTCTTTTACTGTTCATTTCATTCAAAACAGTTGTATTTATTTCACGCTCTGTTTGTAGAACTTCTAGTTGCTCGTGTACTCGTGACTCTGGATCTTTGGGAGTGGATATTATTACATGACTTATGCTGGTGTTGTATTAGATTGAGTTCCTATCTCCCGTTATTTATCATCACCTTGTTTAAACTGTTAAAATTTGGCTATTTAACTATCTCACATCGGCTTGCCTAGCAAGTGGACGTTAGGCGCCATCATGACCCCGAGGTTGGGATTCTAGGTCGTGACGAATTAGTATCAGAGCCCTAGGTTGCCTAGGTCTCACAAGTCACGAGCAAGCTTAGTAGAGTTTGGAGGATAGGCACGGACACGTTTGTACTTATCTTCTAGGAGCTATGGAGTTTAGGTAAAATATCACTTCTTACTCTATCATGTGATTTTATTCTATCATTGATGAATGAACCTTTCCATTGTTGTTCTCTCGCAGATAGCGAGAACAAGCACTGCATCTACAGCCGGACAGTAGCCGAAGCCCCCTATGGGCAGCTACTACCAGGGGCAGAGGTCGAGGCGGTGGCTGAGCCAGAGGCCGAGGTAAAGGTAGAGCTTAGCCTAGAGCTCGAGCAGCAGCACCCATAGTGGAGCCTCACGTTGATTTTGAGGAAGAGGTTCCAGCTCAGACTGTACCCGTCGGACCAGCTCAGGTTCCGTAGGGGTTCATAGTCACTCTAGTGCTTCAGAACGCTCTAGTCCATTTGGAGGGCCTTATGTAGAGTGTGCCCCAGACCGGTACCTTTCCGTTGGTACCAGCCTTCTCTCGGGCTGGGGGAGGAGCACAGACTCTTGCTACTCACACCTGTAGTAGTTGGCTCCCCAGTATCAAACTCCAGTAGCCCCGCCAGTTGGGGTAGTTCAGCCATTTGTTGTGGCATAGGACGGTGATAGGCCCGCTTTGTCTTCTAAGGCTATGTTGAGGTTGGATAAGTCTACCAAGCTCTTTCTTGTTGATTTCAATGGTGCATCTTTTGAGGACCCACAGGATTTCCTAGACCGTTACCACAAGGTGTTGCGCAACATGGGTATAGTTGAGACTAATTGGGTCAATTTTGCAGCATTTCAGATGACTGGTTCTGCCCGAAAATGGTGGAGAGATTATATGTTGACTAGACCGGCTGGGTCGCCTGCATTTACCTGAGATAAGTTCTCACAGCTATCTCTAGAGAAGTTCAATCTGGTCACTCTGAGAGAGGAGTACCACTGGTAGTTCGAGCGTCTTCAGTAGGGTGGTATGATTGTCACCCAGTACGAGACTCGATTTGTGGACCTAGCTCGCCATGCCACTATCTTGCTTCCTACTGAGAGGGAGAGAGTGAGGAGATTTAGTGAATGGGTCACTTTCACACTTAGGCTACAGATGGCCAAGAGACCGGGAGTGATATTTCTTTCCAGACGGCCGTAGATATTGCGAGACGGATCGAGCTGGTTCGTGCTCAAGAGAAGGGGCCGGTGTCTGATAAGAGGCCTCATCATTCTGGTAATTTCAGTGGTGCCTCTCTGGAGGCACGGGTACTTTTCATAGAGGCCATCCTCCCAGGCCATTTCATTTAGCGCTTCAAGCATCTCAAAGTGCTTCAGGGAGCCGTGGTCCTTATGTGTCTCATCCTGAGCAGCTAGCCTATAGTGCACCACCAGCTCCTATTAGTGCACATCCAATCCAGAGTTATTAGAGTGGTTACCTAGGTCAACAGGGCAAGTTCCAGGGTCAGCAGTCACCGCAGTCGAGGACTTATTATACTTGTGGTGATCCAAAGCACATTGCTAGATTTTGCCCCCGGTCACAGGGCAGCATGCAGCAGCAGGATTCTCGTGCCATGATTCCGGCACCAGTTTCTTCACCGTCCGCTCAGCCAGCTAGAGGCAGGGGTCAGGCAGCTAGAGGTGAAGGTCACGCCATTAGAGGTGGAGGTCCGGCCGGTAGAGGTGGAGCCCAGCCAGCTAGAGGCCATCCTAGAGACGTGGTTCAGAGTGGTGGGGCCCAACCCCGATGTTATGCTTTCCCAGTTAGACCTGAGGCCGAGTCATCTAACGCCATTATCACAGGTATTGTTCCAGTTTTTGATAGAAATGCTTCAGTTCTATTTGATCCGGGATCTACTTATTCCTATGCGTCATCCTATTTTGCTTCATATCTTATTGTGCCTAGTGATTCTTTGAGTGCTCCTGTGTATGTGTCCACGCCTGTGGGAGATTCTATTATTGTAGATCGCATCTATCGCTCGTGTGTAGTTACTATTGGGAGTCTAGAGCCTAGTGTAGATCTTCTACTTCTTGATATGGTCGATTTGATGTTATCTTGGGTATGAATTGGCTATCACCTTATCATGCTATATTGGACTATCATGCCAAGACGGTGACCTTAGCAATGCCAAGGCTGCCTCGATTAGAGTGGAGAGGGACTTCTGGCTGCTCTACCAACAGAGTTATTACTTATATTAAGGCTCGACCTATGTTCGTGAAGGGATGTCTATCTTATTTGGCCTATGTCTGCGACTCTTGTGCGGAGGTTCCTTCTATGGATTTAGTACCAGTAGTTCGTGAGTTTCCAGAGGTGTTTCCTGCAGATCTTCCGGGGATGCCACCTGATAGATTATTAACTTCTGTACTGACTTGGCTCCCGGCACTCAGCCCATTTCTATTCCCCCATATCGTATGGCCCCGCCAAAGTTGAAGGAATTGAAGGAGCAGTTGCAAGATTTGCTTGATAAGGGCTTCATTAGACATGGTGTCTCGCCCTAGGGTGCGCCCATGTTGTTCGTTAAGAAGAAAGATGGATCGATGAGGATTTGTATATATTATCGGCAGTTGAACAAGGTCACTATCAAGAACAAATATCCGTTGCTGAGGATTGATGACTTATTTGATCAGCTTTAGGGTTCCAGTGAGTTTTCAAAGATTGATTTGAGGTCTGGCTACCATCAGTTGAAGATTAGTATATCCGATGTCCTTAAGGCGGCTTTTCGGACTCGGTATGGACATTCTGAGTTTCTAGTGATGCCATTTGGGTTGACAAATGCCCCAGCAACATTTATGGATTTGATGAACCGAGTTTTCAAGCCCTACTTGGATTCTTTTGTAATTGTATTCATTGATGATATCTTGATCTACTCCCGCAGTTAAGAGGAGCATAAGCAGCATCTTCGAATTGTACTTCACACTCTGAGAGATAGCCAATTATATGCCATGTTTTCAAAGTGTGAGTTTTGGTTAGACTCAGTCACCTTTTTAGGACATGTTGTATCGGCAGAGGGCATAAATATTGACCCTAAGAAGATTGAGACAGTTCAGAACTAGACTAGACCTACTTCAGCTACTGAGATCCGGAGTTTCGAAAACTTATGAAATATGCTTAATTGCATTGGAAGATGAACCCCCGAGATGAAATCCAACTCAAGAAGGAGTAATCTGAACTCAAGGACAAAAAAAAAGCACAAAAGCTCAATTGTGCGGACCGCATAATATCATCTGCAGCCACAGGTTATGAAGGAATTTCCATTAGAGACTGGTGGAAAGTGAGGTCCGCACATGAATTGGGCGGCCACAGGAGCTGAGCCAGAAGCAAATTCGGAAAAGATGCATTCCAAGTCTCCCAGAAGTGCGGACCGCACAACAATAGTGCGGCCGCAGAAGAAGAACTATGCGGCTGTAGATACAATTGTACGAACCGCAGAAGAGCAAGGTGCGGCCGCAGTCACAATTCTATGGACCATAGAAAGAGTACAGCGTGGCCGCAGTTCAGAATTATGCGGCCGCAGACTTCCAATCCTGTCAAGCTGAAGAAAAGTGCGGATCGCGCATGGAATTGTGCGGCTGCAGAACCTCCGAAAGGGCATTTTTGTTCGAAATTTCCAGCCTTGTATAAATAGACAAGTTTCACATTTTTAGGTTAACTTTGGACATCAACAACTACAGTAGCTGTTTCTCTTTACTTTTTTAGTAGTTTATCATATTTTGAGCTATTTTAACATCAATTTTATCATTTCAATCTTACAGTATGAGTTTAATTATCATTTCTTCTTCTTTTTCTTCAATTTCAAGCATGAGTAGCTAGATTTTTACTACGGTTGCGACCCAACCCTAGTGTGCAAACTTAATGGGTGTTTGGTTTATTGCTAGTTTATGGTTGGGTGTTTATTATTTAGCCTTGTTCCTGCTTTATTTTGTGGAATTAATGGTTGCAAATATTAGTTCATTCCTATTTGACTTGGTCTCTACTTGAGAAAGAGAGACTTAGTCTAGGAAAACTTGGCTAGCAAGAAATTGGATCAATCGAGTGATTGATAAATCCAATTAAAAGGTTTAACCTAGAGATAGTAAAACCCGACTTGAGCTTTTTATCAATCGTATTGTTCAACACCCATTTCCATTTGGACTTGAGAAAACTAAATTGGGCAAAATCACTCTCTGACCGAGAGGTATTGAGCGGGTAATTGAGTGTTGATAGCTATAATACCCCCCGACCAATAAAACAATCTTTAAAATTTATATCCCATTAAGCAAACATCTAGGTGAAGGTCATAGCCCTAGGCATTTTACAACATTTGAAAAACAACAAAAATAATCTTCTACTTTTATTTCTTAAATTGCAATTGTAGTTTAGTTTCAACTTTAAAACAACTAATTTTTGCGGAAATGCAAATTTAGATATATAAACTCACACGCTAAGATATATACTAATAACTCCCATACATATATCTTCCTGGAAAATTCGACCCCGACTCTTGTTGGATATTGCTATTGCATCGATTGTTTTCATAACCTCGAATAGAGGAGTGAAATTTGACGAGATCAATTTTTGGTGCCGTTGCCGAGGAGCTAAAAACGGTGTTAGCTATATATTTAGGTGTGTTTTTGGGAATATATTCTTTTCTTCCTTGTCACTAACCTGTTGAGTTATTGTAGGTGCAATCATGGCAAATAATGAGCTCGGAAACATAGTTTTAGGAAATGTGTACGTTGAGGATGATCAAATGGATGGGGTCCCTCTTGAACCTCATGCCAATAGACGAGGCTGAGTGCCTCAAGACAATGTGCCCGCTCCAGCCCCACCTTTACCACGAGCGGCTCCACACCGGGTGTTGCCAAATGAAGGGTATGTAAGTGCTATAGGACCTCCCTGTATTAGGGCGGGCAACTTTCAAATAACCAACATGATGCTCACTTTGCTCGAGCAACGAGGGTTCTTCACTGGTGCACCGGGTCAAAAAGCATACAAATACTTGAAAGAGTTCGTCGATACATGTTGGGGGAGCAAACAAACAAATGTTTCTGAGGATGCTTTGAGGCTAAGGCTTTTTCCCTTCTCTCTACGGGGGAAAACTTTAGATTGGTTGGATCGTTTGCCAAATCATTCTATTCATTCTTGGGATGAACTAACGGAGAAATTTATTTCTAAGTACTTCTGTCCCAGGCACATGGCTATTCTTCGGGATGAAATTCTAGCATTCAAGCAAGAGCCCAATGAACCACTACATGAGATATGGGAAATGTATAGAACAATGGTGAAAGAGTGTTCCAACAATGATATGACGGAGAACATGATTCAACAAACTTTCTATTGGGGGATCAATACCACCAATCAATGTGTAGTGAATCAACTTGCCGGTGGGAACTTCATGACTACGCCTTATGCAGAGACGTGTGATATTTTGGATGAGATGGCGGATACTTCATCGGCGTGGAAATCTAGAGCCAATGTTCCACAAGGTGACCCTAATGTGATTCTTCTTCATAAAGAGTTACATAACCATGGACAAGCCATAGCCGAGTTGACAACCACCATGAACCAATTGGCAAAGGCTCAAGTTCAACAAGTGCAAAACCCGAGGCAAGTCAATGCAATGGAGGGAGTAAATATGATGGTGAACAAGAGAGGAACAAGAAGTCCTCAAGTCCAACAATGAGTGGAAAATTTGATGCAAGGTGATAGTGGATTTTATCAAGATGATTCCTATAATGATCAAGAAGAAGAGGTCCAATATGTGAACAACTTTCAAGGACAAAGAAACAACTTCCAAGGCCCAAGTCAACAACATTGTAGACCCTCAAATAATCAAGGCAATTAGAATTCTCAGAATCAAAGCAATAGGAATAACAACAACAATCAAGGCAATTGGAGTGGAAATAATAATAAAGGGAATTGGCATAACAATAATAACCAAGGCAATTGGGGAAGCAACAATCAAGGTGGGTGGAATAACAATCAAGGAAATCGGGAGTCGGGTTTTCAAAGGCCCCCGATGTTTCAACAACCGAGCAACCCACTCCCTTATCCTTCCCATACTCCTAGTTCGTCTAACAATGAAATGGGCCGTATTGAGAATATGTTCAAGCAAATGATGGAGAAGAATGCTGATTTCGATGCCCAACTTGCTTCATACAACACATCGATCCGCAATCTAGAGGTGCAAATGGGTCAAATCTCTCAAACTTTAAATTCTCGTCCTAAGGGGACACTACCAAGTGATACAGTGGTGAACCCAAAGGGTGGGAACAACACGAGGCATGCCATGGCCGTTATTACAAGAAGTGGAAGAGGTGGGAATGCACCTCCTCCATATCCTCAAAGGCTCGCCAAGAAAAATGGTGAGAACCAATTCAAAAAGTTCATTGACATGATGAAGAGTCTCTCGATAAATGTTCCATTAGTTGAAGCCTTGGAGAAATGTCCATTTATTCAATATGTATGAAGGACTTGGTGACAAAGAAGTAGTCGATGAATTTTGAAACTATCAAAGTCACTCATCAAGTGATGCAATTGTGCATGAGATGGCTCCTAAATTGGAAGACCCCAGTGCTTCATAATCCCTTATACCATTGGAAGTGTCGTGTTTAACCAAGCTCTTTGTGATCTTAAGGGCGAGTATCACTTTGATACCCTATTCGGTTTTCAAGACCTTGGGAATTAGGCAACCAAGACCCACATCTATGAGATTACAAATGGCCGATCGTACAATAAAGAGACCGTTGGGAGTGGTTGAAGATGTATTAGTTCGTGTTAATAAGTTCATTATCCCAATGTATTTTGTTATTCTTGATCGTGATGTGGACTATGAGGTGCCGAATATTCGTGGATGACCTTTCCTTGTGACGGGGAAGGCTCTTGTTGATGTGGAAGCCATAGAACTCACTTTCCGGGTGGGTGATGAAAAGGCGGTATTCCACGTATGCAAATCCATGCGGCAAGCGAATAGAAATGAAGTTCTTTCGTGGACTTGGTGATCGATGTGATTATTGATGATACAAGTTCCACGATTAATGTGGGCGATATGTTGGAGGCCGTCTTGCTCATCTTTGATGATGACGAGATGGATGACTTCATGGAATGTGTGAATTCTTTGCAAGGAGTGGGGTCGTACAACCATGCACCCTGCAAACTTTCCTTGGATCTTGAAAATAGGAAAATCCTCCTACAAAGCCTTCAATTGAAGAGCCTCCTACATTGGAGTTGAAGCCATTTCCTCCACTTAGGTATGAATTTCTTGGCCCTTGTTCTACTTTACCTGTTATTCTTTCCTCTTGTTTGACTAACGTGCAGGTTGACTCTACATTGGCGGTGCTCCACAAGAGGAGGAAAGCTATTGGGTGGACTTTGGCAGATATTCGAGGGATAAGCCCCGCATTTTTCATGCACAAGATTGACTTGGAGGAAAATGCCAAACCCTCCATTGAACATCAAAGGAGACCCAATGAAGCCATGCAAGACGTGGTCAAAAAAGAGATTATCAAGTGGTTAGATGCCGTGGTGGTCTACCCTATTTCCGATAGTTCGTGGACTTGTCTGGTGCAGTGTGTCCCAAAGAAGGGGGCATAATAGTGGTCACCAATGAAAAGAATGAGTTGATTCTCACAAGAACGGTGATCGGGTAGAGTGTGTGTATGGACTATCGCAAACTAAACAAAGTCACGAGGAAAGACCATTTTCCACTTCCCTTCCTTGACCAAATGCTTGATAGGTTGGCCGACCGTGATTTCTATTGCTTTCTAGATGGATATTTGGGCTACAACCAAATCCTTATTGCCCCGGAAGATCAAGAGAAAACAACTTTCACATGTCCCTATGGCACTTTCGCTTTCAAGCGGATGCCATTTAGCTTATGCAATGCACCGACAACTTTTCAAAGGTGTATGATGGCGATTTTTATGGATATGGTAGAAGACTTCATTGAAGTATTCATGGATGATTTCTTGATAGTCGGGAATTCCTTTGATGATTGCTTGGCAAATTTGGATAGAGTATTGGCAAGGTGTGAAGAAACAAACTTGGTGTTGGATTGGGAGAAATGCAATTTCATGGTCGAGGAAGGCATTGTCCTTGGCCACAAAATTTCAAAGAATGGCATAGAGGTCGACAAGGCAAAGATAGAGCTAATTTCTAAACTTCCACCTCCAACTTCGGTGAAGGGTGTGTAGAGTTTCTTAGGCCACGCGGGTTTCTACCGGCCCTTCATCAAAGATTTCTCTAAGGTGGTGAATTCATTTTGCAAGCTTCTTGAGAAAGATGCTAAGTTCAATTTCAATGATGATTGCATGAGAGCTTTTGAATTTTTGAAGTTCAAGTTGACAACTACTCTCATCATCACCGCTCCAAATTGGAGTGTCCCTTTTGAGCTCATGTGTGAAGATGAACCCACGAGATGAAATCCAACTCAAGAAGGAGTAATCTAAACTCAAGGAAAAAAAAAGGTACAAAAGCTCAATTGTACGGACTACAGAATATCATTTGCCGCCGTAGGTTATGAAGGAATTTCCATCAGAGACTGGTGAAAAGTGTGGTCCGCACATGAACTATGTGGTGGCAAAAGCTGAGCCAAAAGCAAAGTTCAGAGAAGAGGCATTCCAAGTCTTCCAGAAGTGAGGACCGCACAACAATAGTGCGGCCGCAGATACAATTGTGCGGACCGCAGAAGAGCAAGGTGCGGCCGCAGATACAATTGTGCGGACCGCAGAAGAGCAAGGTGCGGCCGCAGATACAACTGTGCGGACCGCAGAAGAGCAAGGTGCGACCGCAGTCACAATTCTGCGAACCGCAAAAAGAGTGCAGTGCGGCCGCAGTTCAGAATTATTCGGTCGTAGACTTCCAATCCTATCAAGCTGAATAAAAGTGCGGACCGCACATGTAATTGTGCGGCCATAGAACCTCCGAAAGGGCATTTTTGTCTGAAATTTTCAGCCCTATATAAATAGAAAAGTTTCACATTTTTAGGTTAACGTTGGAAATCAGCTGCTATAGTAGCCGTTTCTCTTTACTTCTTTTAATAGTTTTTCATATTTTGAGCTATTTTAACATATATTTTATCATTTCAATCTTGCAATACGATTTTAATAATCATTTTTTCTTCTTTTTCTTCAATTTCAAGCATGAGTAGATAGCTTTTTACTATGATTGTGACCCAACCCTAGTATGCAAACTTAATGGGTGTTTGATTTATTGTTTGCTTTGTTTATTAGGTAGCCTTGTTCTTACTTTATTTTGTGGAATTAATGGTTGCAAACATTAGTTCATGCCTATTTGACTTGGTCTTTACTTGAGAAAGAGAGACTTAGTCTAGGAAAACTTGGCTAGCAAGAAATTGGGTCAATCGAGTGATTGATAAACTCAATTAAAGGGTTGAACCTAGAGATAGTAAAACCCGACTTGAGCTTTTTATCACCCGTTTTGTTCAATACCCAGTTGGACTTGAGAAAGCCAAATTGGGCAAAATCACTCTCTGACCGAGAGGTGTTGAGTGGATAATTGGGTGTCAATATCTATAATACACCCTGACCAATGAAACAAGCTTTATAGTTTATATCCCATTAGGCAAACATCTAGGTGAAGGTCATAGCCCTAGGCCTTTTATAACATTTGAAAAACAACAAAAACTATCTTCTAGTTTTATTTCTTAAATTGCAATTGTAGTTTAGTTTCAACTTTAAAACAACTAGTTTTTGCGGAAGTGCAATTTTAGATATACAAACTCTCATGCTAAGATATATACTACTAACTCCCATACATATAGCTTCATGCGGAATTCGACCTCGACTCTTGTTGGGTATTACTATTACATCGACCGTTTTCATAACCTCGAATAGAGGAGTGAAATTGGACGAGATCAGCAGCCATTACTCATGCGCTGAAGATTGGGAGGCACTATCTTTATGGCGTGTCGTGTGAGGTATTCACGGATCATCGGAGTCAACAATATTTGTTCAAGCAAAAGGATATGAACTTGAGGCAGAGGATGTGGTTGGAGCTATTGAAAGAATATGATATTACTATTTTGTATCACCCCGGGAAGGCCAATATGGTGGCCGATGCCTTGAGTAGAAAGGCGGTGAGTATGCATAGCCTTGTGTATATTGCAGTTGGTGAGAGGCCGCTTGCTGCAAATGTTCAGGGTTTGGCCAATCAATTCGTGAGGTTAGGTGTTTCAGAGCCCAGTCGTGTTCTAGCTTGCATAGTCAGTCAATCTTCCTTGTATGAGTGCATCAGAGAGCGTCAGTATAATGATCCCCATTTTATTGTCATTAAGGACACTGTGTGGCACGGTGGTTCCAAGCATGTTACTATAGGAGATGATGGGGTTATACGGATGCATGGTCGTATTTGTGTACCCAATATGGATGGACTTCGTTAGTTGATTCTTGAGGAGGCCCACAGTTCCCAGTATTCTATTCATCGGGGTGCTGCGAAGATGTATTAGGACTTGCAGCAGCATTATTGGTGGAGGAGGATGAAGAAGGATATAGTTGCATATGTAGCTCGGTGTCTAAATTGTCACCAAGTAAAGTACGAGCATTAAACCTAATGGTTTACTTCAAAGGTTAGAGATTACTAAGTAGAAGTGGGAGTGTATCACTATGGATTTTATTGTTGAACTCCCACAGACTCAGAAGAAGTTCGACGCGGTATGGGTCATTGTGGACAGGTTGGCCAAGTCGGCACATTTCATTCCAGTGGCAGTTACCTATTCTTCTGAGCAGTTAGCTGAGATATACATCCGCGAGATCGTCCGTCTTCATGGTGTGCCCGTGTCTATCATTTCTTATCAAGGTACACAGTTCACCTTGCACTTCATGAGGGCCGTACAACATGAGTTAGGCACGCAGGTGGAGTCGAGTACATCATTTCATCCCCAGACGGACGAGCAGTCCGAGCGCACTATTCAAATGTTGGAGGATGTGCTTCACGCTTGCGTTATGGATTTCGGGGGTTATTGGGATCAGTTCTTTTTGCTTGTGGAGTTTGCCTATAATAACAGCTACCAGTCAAGCATTCAGATGGCTCCCTATGAGGCGTAATAGGGGAGGCAGTGTCGTTCACCAGTTGGGTGGTACGAGCCGGGGGAGGCTCGGTTGTTGGGTACGGATTTGGTACATGATGCCTTGGATAAGGTCAAGTTATTTAGGATTGACTTCGCACCGCTCAGTCTAGGCAGAAGAGTTATGCTGGCCATAGAGTTCGTGATGTTGCATTCATGGTTGAAGAGAGGGTAATTCTTTGTGTTTCACCCATAAAGGGTGTGATGAGGTTCGAAAAGAAGGACAAGTTGAGCCCTAGGTATAACGGACCCTTTGAGGTTCTTGAGAGAGTGGGTGAGGTGGCCTACAAACTAGCATTTCCATCTAGTTTATCAGTCCATCTAGTGATCCATGTGTTTATGCTCCGGAAGTATCACGGTGATCCATCCCATGTGTTAAATTTCAGCTCAGTCCAATTAGACAAGGATTTGACTTATGAGGAGGACCCGATGGCTATTCCAGCCCGGCAGGTTCGACAATTGAGGTCTAAGAGTTATCCTTCAGTTCGAGTGCAGTGGAGAGGTCAGCCGATCGAGGCACCCACGTGGGAGTTCGAGTTGGACGTGCGGAGTAGATATCCACACCTTTTCACTAGTCCATGTATATTTCTATGTTCATTCGAGGATGAACGTTTATTTTAGAGGTGAAAAATGTGATGACCTAATAGGTCTTTATAGTTTTACCCTTTATTTTTCTGTTTCGAGGTCTCGTATAGCTCCATTTATCCTTCCTCGATTTTATGTGCGCAGTCCGTGTCCTTTTTCTGGAAGGTTTTTATGAGAAAATTAATGAAATTATGAAATCGTGCCTTAAACTCATTTGAGTTGACTACTGTCAACGTTTTATATAAACGGACCTAGGTAAGTATTTTGACGGTCCTGGTGGGTCCGTATCGTAATGTGGGACTTGGGCGTATGCCCGAAATCGAATTCTGAAGTCCCTAACTTGAATTAATGCAATTTTTTGAAAACTAAAAATCTAAAGGCTTAAAAAATTCCTATGTTTGGCAATAAGTTGACTTTATTGCTACCAGGTTTGTATTTTAGTTCTACAACTTGGTATAAGTTCGTTACAATATTTATAACTTGTCTGCAAACTTTTATGCAAAATGGAGTTGATTTGACGTGATTCAGACGTCCGGTTGAAGAATTGAAAGTTCTTAAGTTTCATTAAAAATTTCATTCGTTTTGGTGTTCGATTCATAGTTTTAGGTTTTAATTTTGGTGTTTTGATTGCGCGAGCAAGTTCGTATGATATTTTTGGACTTGTGTGCATGTTTATTTCAGAGACCTGAGGGCTCGGGTGGGTTTCGAACGCGTGGCGGAGTGTTGCAATACTTAGGAATTTGCTGGTTCTGGTGCATAGGCCTCATACCTCGCAATTGCGAGGTCTGGTTCGCATTTGTGATGATACAGGGCCTCTGTCGGGTTCGCATTTACGAATAACTTCTTCAGAATTGCGAAGAGGGGGTTGTGGCAACAGGGATCACAATTTCAATCAATTGGTCGCTTTTGCGAAGATCCAGTGTTCGCATTTGCGAACAAACCATCACAATTGCGATGGTAGCAGGGATGTGAATGATTCGCATTTGCGAGGACTTTTTCGCATTTGCATGCGACATCTGCATCTGGAAAAAAGAAGGGAAAATGGGATTTAGCTCATTTCTTTTAAACTCTCAATCCTAAACACCCTAGAGACGATTTTCCCAAAAGATTTTCTTCCTAAATTTATTGGTAAGTCACTTTAATCTACTTCTTTTCAATTACCCATTACATTTCATAAGTTTTCAACATCAAATGTAGGATTTTCATGGTAAAAATTAAGGCGTTTTTAGAGGAAAGACCCCGGTTGAGCTTTGATTTGATTGCAAAGAAGGTAAGTGTCGTGGTTAACCTTGACTTGAGGGATTAATGCCTGTTTGCCTATTTTTTACATGATTAACGTGTGGGTATAACATATATGTGAGGTCACGAGCATTTATGCGTTGTTGTTGGGATAAAGCATGCAGGTGAAACTTGTTGCTTTGTGATTTGTTGCCTTTTTAATTATGATATCCATGCTTAGGTTAGATTATGACTTATTTGATTATTTCTTCCATAATTATTGCTTATTTAGTTGTGGTTGACTATTTTGGAAGTTGAAGTTTGGTATCTTGGCATCATATTTGACTTAAAGCACATTCTCTACGCTATTTATCTCCTGAACTTATATTATCTTTTCTACATGGTAAGGGAGAGTGTTAAAGCATGAGGGTGATGTCGTGCCATTGCATTATCTCATTTATTGATTAATACATAGTGAGGAAGAGAGTTAAAGCACAAACGGTAATGTCGTGCCATCTATATCATTTTATTCATTGTTACTTGGTGCGATCGAGAGTAAAAGCATGAAGGGTGATGTCGTGCCATCTTTCCCAATTATTCATTGTTACATAGGCAAATCGAGAGGAAAAGCACGAAGGGTGATGCGATGCCATTTCATTTTACTTATGTCATCATTTCATGGTAACGACGAGAGTAAAGGCACGATGGATGCTGTCATACCATCATTTCATTTTATCTGTCTCGTTGGTTGATGAGTTATTTGGCTATATTGTAATGTCATATTTGTTATAGTTATTGTATATTTTTGCCCTTTCGCATGCCCCCTCCCAATTGTACATTGTTAAATCTCTGTTTTGCTGTTGTTGTACATGTATACATGTTTGTACAGTTTTAATTATGTGAGTGCCGTGTCATAGCCTCGTCACTACGTCGTCGAGATTAGGCTCGACACTTACGGAGTATATTGGGTCGGTTGTACTCGTACTACACTTCTACACTTCTTGTGGAGATTTTGGTATTGGTCTCAGCCATGCGTGAGGTCCGTCAGCTCAGATCATTGCATACGAAGACTTGAGGTAGATCTGCTGGCGTCCGCAGACCTTGGAGTCCTCTTCCTCTTCCCTCTTATTATGTTCATTTCATTCAAAACAGTTGTATTTATTTCAGACTCTGTTTGTAGAATTTCTAGTTGCTCGTGTACTCGTGACTCCGCATCTTTGGGAGTATATATTATCACATGACTTATGCTGGTATTGTATTAAATTGAGTTCCTATCTCTCGTTATTTATCATCACCTTTTTTAAACTGTTAAAATTTAGTTATTTAACTATCTCATGTAGGCTTGCCTAGCAAGTGAATGTTAGGCGCTTTCACGACCCGATGTTGGGATTCTTTCTTCCCATTTTAACTCTGCAGTACTCAAAGAAAGTACAAAAAAGAAATCCCTTTGCTCTAGCGTGCCTGAGTTAAAGGTGCTGCTTTTTTCTTTAGCTCTAACACTCATCATTTTAGATAGTAGTTATAATCATTGCCGTAGTCCTTTTCATTCTTTAATTGTTACTGTTATCAGTTGTTGAAATGATCAAAACTTCTGTTCGTACCTATTACTCCTCTAATATTACCTGCACATATTTAATTTTTGCTTCAGATGGATTCAAAAAACCGATCTTTGAGTATGAGTAGATTGGCTCGCAGTTTTGCTAAGGTTTTGGATATTCGAGCTTTGAGAGGAGGAAATCGAAAGCCAAAATCCCAAGATAAGTTTAAAAACGAAGCAGTAACGAACGACATACCAAAGAACGATGTGTTGAACAAAACACAGCTCAATTTATTTGTAGACAAAGTTGAAAAACTGAAGAAGAGAGCAGCTACAGAAGCTTTTCTAGCCAACCTGTTAGCGAGCATCTCAACTGTTAACTCTGCTTAAGCTCAGTTGCAATTCACTTAATCTCCATATGACCCCAAGTGTAACGATCCGATTGGTCGTTTTGTGAAATTACATCATGTTATCCCTTTATTGCTTCATACATGTGTATTTATGATTTTATGACTTGCGGGGTCGGTAAGTTTCATTCCGGTAGGCTTTCGGGTTGATTTGGACATTTGATTCTTGACTTAGAAGTTTAAATTAGAAAATGTTGACCAAACTTTGGCTTTTGCGAAAATGATCATTGAATTCTATTCTTATGACTCTGATAGCTTTGTATCGTGATTTCGGACTTGGGCGTATACCCCAAATTGATTTTGGAAGTCCGTAAGTTGATTTATGTTGATTTGCCGAAATTTGATAATTTGAAGTTGAAAAGTTTGACAGTAGGTTGACTTTTAACTATCGAGCTCGGAATTTGATTTTGGAATGTGGAATAGGTCCGTTATAGTATTTAGAACTTGTCTACAAAATTTAATATCATTTGGAGTTGATTTGTAGGATTCAGACGCTTAGTTGTAATTCTAGAAGTTCTTGAAAATTTCCTTGAATTTCATGCATTTTACAGTTCAATTAGTAGTTTTGGAGGTTTTTTTTGTATTTTTATCATGCGAGCGAGTTCGTATGATGTTTATAGACTTGTGTGGATGTTTGGTTTGGAGCCCCGAGCGTTCGGATAAATTTCAGACATGTTCCAGAGTGTTTTGGACTGAAATTGCAAGAAATCTGGTGTCTGGTGCTCTAGTGTCGCAACTGCGAACACCAAGGTCTCAATTGCGAGCTTAGCATGGGGGCCTTAGGTGTCACAATTTCGATGCTAGGCTCGCAACGGCGAAGTGGTTTGGAAATTGGCTAGTTTGCAATTATGACAAAAATGTCGCTTTTCGGAGGGCAGCAGAGGTCGCAAATGCGATCCAACCTTCGCATTTGCGAGGTTATCTTTGCAATTGCGAGGGTTTGCAATTGCGAACCTGTATCGCGATTGCTATAACTGCAGCTGAACATAAGGGCTGAAAGTCGGGATTTATCTCTCATTCTCTCGTTTTTGAACCCTAGACTCGGTAGGAGGCGATTTGGAGAGGGAATTTTCACCTATAAATCTTGGGTAAGTGATTCTAATCTATTTATAATCATATTCCATCAACATATCTTAGATTTTAACATCAAAACCATGTAAATCAAAGTGAAATTTGTGAAACTTTGTCAAGTTTTTGAAAAATAAGAAATTGAATTTTGAGAGTTGATTTGGATGCGGATTTTGAAACTAATCACATATATGAACTCGTAGGATCATGGATAGACGTAATCTACCATTGGTTCTCGGTTTTGACCGAGCGGGCCCCGGATTGACTTTTATTGACTTTTTGGGAAAAGTGTAAAGATCTTAACTTTATCTATTGCATTAAATTCTCTCGCATTGTATGATGATGTTGAGTCGATTTTGGTTAGATTTGAGCCTTGTGGAGGCTGATTTTAACGGAAAAGCTATTTTCGGGTATTGAATTGGGCTAGTTGAGGTAAGTGCCTTGCCTAACTTCGTATGGGGAACTACCTCTTAGGATTGGTATTGTTTGATTCAATGGTACTAAGTGAAATCTGTGTATGCAAGGTGACGAAAGGGTACACAGATTTTACGTGGTATTTGACCGGTTTAGGCTACTTAGACTATTTCTATGCTTTAATTGAAATGTCATGTCATGTTCTAAATTCTCATAGTCAATCTATCCTTATTTGTGTTAGTCTATCCTTACTTGCCTTGATTGACTTGTTTAGCACTTGTTCTACATCCTACTTGATAAATTTCTCTCATGCTTAGTTGAACTTGTTGACTCTTTTATTATTATATGCTATCTCTTCATTGTTAATTATCTTTGAAGTTATTGTTCGTGTTATCTCTTCCCTTATTGATTATCAGTACTTGAAGTAATTGTTCATGTTATCCCTTTCCTTGTTGATTTTCATTATTTAAAACTCATTGCTAAATGTTATCTCTTTTATTGTGCTTTAGTCTTATCTAATATCGTGGTTATACATCATTTCTCTCATTATTAATTTATTTGGCGTCGAAGTTCTGAAAGTCATTAATAGGTTGAGGCGAAGTTGGTTATTGTTGAGACATTTATCTTATTGAGCATTTTACATTCATTGTTGTTGTTGATATTCTTGTATATGTTGTGGTGGAGCCATGGGCTATTGTTGTTTGCAAGTTGTGATATATGAGCATTTGTGGTGTGAATTGCTATTGTGATATGATATTGACGCGCATGCGGCGGTATAAGGCTTGGGGTTAATGTGCATGCGGCGGTATAAAGTGGGACTTATGTGCGTGTTTTTTGTAAGGGAACTATGTGAAGCCACACGGCGTCATAAGGTGGGCTAAAGTGCGTGTAGCTATTTGGAGAAAACTGTTTTCAAAAACCTATTTCAAATGTAAGGCTCACGCGGTTGTATAAGGATAGATTGTGCAATGTGTATACGAGGAGGTACTTTGGTTTTGATTCTTGATTTATACGAGGCGGTACCTTAGTGGTGATTCTTATTGTATACGAGGCGGTACCTCGTTGTGGTTCTTGCTGTTTATCTCTTTTGTTTGCAAGCAGTTTTGGGTGGGAACGTTTCTGTTGTTCCGGGAAAACTATTTTCAAAACATATTTCAAATGTAAGGCTCACGCTGTATAAGGAAAGATTGTGGTTGAATTTGATAAATGTGAATACGAGGCGATATCTCGGTTGTGATTCTTGATTATACGAGGCGGTACCTCGGTTTTTATTTCATTATACACGAGGCGATACTTCATCGCGATTCTTGCTGTTTATTTCATGTTGCAAAGTAATTTGGTGGGAATATTTCTTGTTGTTTCGTTCTTTCTTGTTCTAGTAGTTGTTGTTCATACATGATCATTGTAGCCCCTTTAGTTGCTTCATTTATGCTATTTCCATTGTTGATTTTAGGTACTCGTACATGCTATTATCTTTTTTCTTCACTTTCCATTACATATCCGTATTACATTTTCATACTGTTTATTTATATCCTAGTAGGTGTCTTGACCTGACCTCGGCACTACTCTACTAACGTTATTAGACTTGATACTTACTGGGTACCGTTGTGATATATTCATACTACGCTTCTGCACTTTTTTTTAATGCAGATCCAGGTACATCTGCTCGTGGCGGTCGTTAGAGATTACCTGCAAGCTATTGTTATCGGAGACTTCAAGGTATGCTTGCTCGGCATCCGCAGGCCTCGGAGTCATCTTCCCTTATTCTCATTTACTGTTGTACTTTCTTTCGGACAGTGATGTAGTTGTACTCTAGTTATACTCTGTAGAGCTTATGACTCAGTTCCACCGGTTTTGGGGAGCGCATTGTTGAGACTATGTTTGTATCGGAAGGTTATATCAGTATTCAGTTTTGTTTAGTATTTTGATAATTGTTTCTGCCAAGTTATTATTATTTATCAGGATTACCTAGTCTTACGGAGGAAAATTGGGATCGTGACACCGAGTTTATTCAATCTGCTGATGAGGTGATCGTGTCCGAGCTGAAAAGTTTGTCCGAATTGAAACAGTGCTACTTGAAGAAGCAATTTGATGATTATTCCCCTGAGACAACTCTCGTTTTAGCAGAAATTAAGGAGCAGAAAAGTATTTTGAAACGTATGATATATGGAAAAGAAGTTGGATTCCAAGTTTCGGAGAGACACACTAAATGAGGCCAATAAAGAGAACAAATTGCTTGAAAAGAGATTAAAAATGAGTGAGCAAGTCTCTGATCTTGACAATCTTCAGTTGACAAAATTAAGCCCCAGCCATTTTACTATGTTCCTTCAGCAGACAATTAGGTCGATTCGGAGCTTTGTTAGGTTGCTTTGTAGAGAGGTGGAATATGCAGGGTGGGATTTAGATGCTGCAGCCTTGTCTATTCAACCTGGTATTATGTTCTTGAAATCAAGTGACAAATGTTATGCATTTGGATCATTTGCTTGCCGAGAGATGTTTGATAGTTCCAATTATCCACACTTCTCAATCTCAAAGGAATCCCAAACAGTGGAGAAGAAACAACAGAAGTTATTTTTCAAAGATTCGTGAAACTGAGATCTGCTAATATAGCACATTACTTAGCCTGGAAGTCAAAATCAACATTTGCTAGATTTTGCCGCGCAAAGTACTTGAAACTCATTCACCTCGAAATGGAAAGTTCTCTTTTTGGCGATTTGGATCATAGGAATTTAGTAGATTCTGTTGAATACCCGGAAACTACTTTATTTTGCATATTTGCGGAAATGGCAAAGCGCATTTGGCTACTGCATTGTCTTACCTTTTCTTTCGACCTCGAGGTTGCTATGTTTCAAGTGAGCAGGGAATGTAGATTTTCCGATGTTTATATGGAGAGTGTGAATGAAGAAGCATTCTCGATGTCTTACGGATCACCAGAAACTGAACCCCGTGTAGGATTCACAGTGGTTCCAGGTTCTGGATTGGTAATACTGTTATTCAATGTCAAGTTTATCTTTGTTAATGAAATTAGTTAGATGGAGTTTTGGTGAATCAAAGGGTATCTGATTCTTTGGTCGAAATTTGACGCATAATTCCAAGGACTAAACTTGAGCCTAAGAGGCGGATTTAGAATTGTTATGTGGTTCAACTGAACTATTGTTATAAGCTCTAACTACAAATGCACATTTAAAAAAAGTTAATTACATAAAGTAAGTTGATACACATTCTCTATCAATATAAAGTAAGATGATACACATTCTCTATCCATTGATTCTCAATTCTGAATTTAGTTCTGTTAGGCCAGCAGTTTCAGATTTTGGCACTTTTATATTCCGAAAGGAAAGAAGATGGAAACTTAGTTATGAAAAATGAGGCCAACCGACCATTTCCTTGGAGTAGGTTAAGAATGTCCCTTATATTATTGCAAAGGAAACCGCGTGGATTGAAGTGTCAATGTGGTGATAGGTAACAACATAGAAAACCTTCTGCTATGGGTTTTAGTTGGAATTGTATTTATGTTTCAGCATTTGAATGGAGTCTTAGACTAAAGATAAAATTGTTTTTGTATGATTTATAAATTATGAATTCGAGCTGTGGAATCAGATATTAATAGTTGCGTCAGAATAGACTACTTACATTACACCCGTTAGAGTGTGGCCTTTCCCCGAACTATGAATCAATACGAGATGCTTAATGCACCGAATTACCTCTTTTTTGACATTTCCTCAATTTTGTGTAGGAATTTTTAGTTGTACATTGATGGAGGAGTTCTTTATTAAAAATGGGGTTACGTTATATATACTAAATGCAAAATATTTTTACATTATCAATTAATTTAGCATATCTAGCATGTTAGTTGCCATTTTACCAACATATCAAGAGATTTACATATAATTATTTAATAAATAAATGATTAAAAAAAAAGGTAAAATAAGGGGAAAAAAGGATGGGCAAACAAGAAATAAGAAAAAGTGGAGAAGAAGTTTCAAAATTATCAAGAAGATAATAACAAGTAATGGAAAACCTTTTTTTTTTCCTTATTCATTATTCTGAAAATTAGAACAAATTCTTTTTCTTCTTTTTCTTTTTTACTAAAGTAAGGAGAAGTAAACCGACAATTTTATATAGATTAATTAAAGCCCCTAAAATTGTGAGAAAAGAAAGAAATAGAACAAGAGTAATTTAATTTTGATCTGGCCATTTAATTTATTAGATGAAAATAATCTCTGAAGAAAATATGACTTTCGATTTGGCTACTTTGAATTATTTTTAATATTTGGGTTTTAGAAAATCACTACAAGAAAAGTGCTAATTACGTGGGGATTTTACACGAAAATTTTATCTGTGGATAATACCTGTAGATTTTCATGGAAAAAGTCAAAATTCCTAAATTTAAAATATTTTACATGCGAAAATACTTTCCTAGGAAAATCTGTAGGTAAATTTGGTGCTATTAAGCGCCAAAATATTTTCTAGGAAATTACCTGGAAAAACTAATCGACAAGTATATTTTCGCAGAAAATTACACAAGTAACTAAATGAAGAGAATAAAAAATATTTCCTATGATAATCAGTAGAAAAATCCCTAGATAGCGCTATGTGAGAATTTACTTGGGGTTGTTCTTGGGAATTCCCGGGGATTTGCTTATTTAGGGAATTACATGGTAATGTTATTACTGCAGATTTAGCTGGAGATTTTTTTTGGAGAATTTATCTGGGAATTGTCTTAGCTTGGGAACTACCTAGGGATGTTGTTGCTGCGAATATAGATGGAGATATTTTCTTGGAGATATACTTAGAAATTTTCTAACTTGAAAAATTACCTATAGATTTTGTTGCTGTAAATTAAGTTAAAAAAATATTTCTTGGGATTTGCTTATTTTGGGAAATTATATGATAATTTTATTATTATAAGTTTTGCTAGACATTTGTTCTTGGTGACATAGCTGAGAATTTGAAAATTATCTAGAATTTTAATTAGGATTTGTGTAACGACCCGACCGGTCGTTTTGAGAATTAGTATCCCGTCCGGTGACTTGAGGTCTCGAGCAGCTTCGTATTATATATTATAACGTGCGTGTGTGGTCGAGTTCAAATTTCGGATGATTCGGGAGAATAATTCTTGCTTTGGAAGCTTAAGCGGTAAGAGTTGATCGGAGTTTGACTTTTGTGTAGACGACTCTGGAATGATATTTTGATAATTTCAATATCTTCATATGGTAATTTTGGACTTAGGCGTGTGTCCGGATTAGGATTTGGAGGTCCGTAGGTTAAATTGATACATTTCGGCGAAAGTTGAAGGCTTGAAAGGTTAAGAGGCTTGACTAGGAGTTGACTTTGAAACTTGCATGCAAAATTTGGAACTTGAATGCAAAATCTGACATCATTCCGGATTGATTAGATATTATTCGGCGCGAGTTGTAGAAGTTAAAAGTTCATAAGTTAATTAAGTTCGATTTGAGGTGTGATTCGTAGTTTTGATGTTGTTTGATCAGATTTGAGGCCTCGAATAGGTCCACGTTATATTATGGAACTTGTTGGTATATTTTGACGGGGTCTCGGGGACCCCGGGTGTGTTTCGGATGGGCCACTGACCATTTTCTCATGTTTTGAAATGCTGGTTCTATTATCTGGTTTTTCTTCATTGCGTTCGCATCAATGGCATTGCTTTCGCGTAGTGTAATTTGGAGGCAAGCAGTATTGTTCTTCGCGTTCACGAATAGGAGCTGGCATTTGAGAAGGTTGGAAGACTTTTATCTTCGTGTTCGCATACAGTGGTCCGCGATCGCGCATAGGCGGGAAGGCACCAGGCATTTGTTTCTCTACGCGTTCACGAGTACATAGACACGTTGTCGTTGTGTCTGAAGATCTTGGTCATTGCGTTCACGACCTTTTGTGTTGTGTTCACTAAGCACGTTTGGCAACTGAAGATTTTTCTCTTCGCGATCGCAATGGATGTTCTGCGATCATGATGGATGTTCCGCGATCGCGATGTATAATTCACTAGGCAGAATATAAAAACTCTATTTCGAGCATTTGGCCGTTTTTATCGTATCTTGAGTTGTAGACCTCGGATTTGAGCGATATTTGAGGGATTCTTCACATGTTGGATTGGGGAAAGTGTTCTTTACCCGGATTTGATTTTATTTCATAATTTTATCTTTGTTTTTATCATTAAATTAGTAGTTTGAGCTGGGGAAAAGTGAGAATTTTGTGAAAACTTTCAAAAATATAAAATGATAATTTGAAGGATGAATTGATGTCGGAATTGGATAAATTTGGTATGGTTGGACTCATATCGTAATGGGTGTTCGGATTTTATGAATTTTATCAGGTTCTGAGGTGCGGGCCGGGGGTTGACTTTTTAGTTTTCATCATAGATCAAAGCTTTATTATTCAGAATCATTTCCTATAATTTTATATATGATATCAAGTTATTTTGGTTAGATTTGATCCGTCCGGAGGTTATTTCATTCGAGAAGGTCTTTTTAGAGTATCGGTCTAGCTTCCTTGAGGTAAGTGCATTGCTTAACTTTGTATGGGGGAACTACCCCTTAGAGTTTGAGTCGTTTGTGCTATTTTTGTCGTGTGAAAGTCATGTACGCAAGGTGACGAGTACATACTCGGGCTTATATGTGAAAAATTGATCGGCTTAGACTCTTAGTCTTCTTTCATGTACTTATTTGGAACTGTTAGCACATGTTATATCTTTTAATCACCATTTCTACTATCACATTCTTTATTTGAAGTTGTCGTTACATGTCACATTCTTTACTTGTCGAATTTGCTCTTATATGCTTTTTTCGGAGTTGCTATCACTTTGTGTCATTATTGATTTCTTTTATTGTAGAGCTAATCTTGGTTGAAATTTCTCGTCACATGATATCTTTTGTTGTCGGGTTGCCCTCATGCATTTAAACGTAGTACTAGTTCGTGTCGTCATTTTTATTGTTAGCCTAATTCATACACTAGAGTCCGAAGTTTTACCATTCGATGGAAGTACTATCACCATTGAGGTTATCCTTAAACAATTAATTGGAATTGAAGTTATCGAGAGTCATTAATCTATTCTAGTAGAAGTTGTGTTAAAAATGGGGTGGTGCTCGTTGTTGAGTTATGTTTCTGTCATTTTATTGTTATTAAGATTCTATATATGTTGTATTGAGCTGAGGGCTATTTGTTGTGAAAACATTGATATTGTTGAATATATAGAAAGGTTGCGGCTTACGGGCACTTGTGATACGAGTTGATATGTTGTGTTGTTGTGATGATAGCACATGTGATTTGTTGTATGGTTTTGTTATTGTTATGCAGAGAATAAGGGTGGCATTTCACCGTTGTTGTTGTGCGGAGTATAAAGGTGGCATTTCACGTTGTTTTTATGTGGGGTATAAGGGTCATCTCACTGTTATTGAATGTATGGAGTGATACGGGTGGCTATTGCGTTATTGTCCGGGCTGAGCGATAAGGGTGGCTATTATACGGAGTGATACAGGTGGCTATAGGAGAGTTAAGGGTGGCTAATTGTTATGAGCGTGGTGATACGAGGCACATCATGCGAGATTGTTCCATACTTGGGAGGGGCGGATTTCATCAGAGCACTCAGGTTACGAGCTCCATTCCAGTTACTACTCCACCTGCACAGCCAGTTAGAGGTGGAGGACATGCGGGTAGAGGGCACCCTAAAAGGGGAGGTCTGGCCCGTTGATATGTTTTCCATGGCATGGCTGAGGCCGCTGCACCAGATGGTGTTGTTACAGGTATAGTTTAATTTGTTATTGAGAGCATCATTCTTATTTTGATTCGGCTCTGCTTATCGAGGTGAGTCCTCCTATCTTACTTCACATATGGGTAAGTTTCGTGAGTTTGTACTCTGTTAATGTGTTTACCCCTGTTGTGAGATTCTATAGTGGTATCCCATGTCTATTGTTTTATTTTGTTCACTGTGGAGAGCCATGAGACTAGAAGTGACTTTTTGTTACCCATTACGGTAAGTTTTGATATGATTTCTAGATGGTTTGGCTACGATTTGTGATTTAGATGCCCTACCGGTATGGAGAGTTCGATACGTGCTATGATTTTGTTTCGCAGAATTGAAGTAGTGGATGGTTTCAGTTGGTATGATGTGTATTCTACATGTGATTCAGAGCTGAGGATGGATCCTCGCATTTTCATGCGGTTTGATATGTTTGGACCAGGCTGCGTGCCACGGTGGAGTTATATTAGGATGCGATCCTTGTGAATAGTTCATATGTTTTGATTCTCTCTTGTGGAATTGATTCATAGCATGGTCAAGGACGAACGTTTGTTTAAGAGGGGGAGGATGTAACGACCCGACCTATCATTTTGAGGATTAGCATCCCGTCCGGTGACTTAAGGTCTCGAGCAGCTTCGTGTTATGTATTATGACGTGCATGTGTGGTTTAGTTTGGATTATGGATGATTCGGGATTGATTTGGAAGAAGTATTATTGCATTAGAAGCTTAAGCGGTAAGAGTTGACCAGAGTTTGACTTTTGTGTAGATGAATCTGGAATGGTGTTTTGATAATTCCAATAGCTTTGGATGGTGATTTTAGACTTAAGCATGTGTCCGGATTTGGATTTGGAGGTCCGTAGGTTAAATTGATGCATTTCGGCAAAAATTGGAAAGTTGAAGGCTTGGAAGGTTAAGATGTAAGGCCTGTTAAAATTTCCTAATGATTTAAGATTTTAAAGTGCGCAAGCGATATTTGGAAATAACGTATTTGAGTATTAAAGGAGACCTATGGGATAGAGCCATATCATTTTGAAATGAAAATGTATGTTTAAGGTGTGTTGGAACGTACTAAGTAGTTATGTCAATGCCAAGAATTTGTGTGGAACAAGTTGGAAAAATTATGTGGAAAGGATGTCTCAATTAGCATCGGACCCGATTTTGAACAAATTCCATTCCCAAAATATAAAACCTTAGGTAGTGATATACCTATCAAATTAAAGCCCTTTGAGTCTAGTTTCCGATGCATCAAACTGTTTGTCATTTGGATATACATACAGAAAGTTATGGCCATTTTACCAGACCTATGCCATATGCGCGGCCAGATGTGCGGCCGCGCATATACGGGGGGGG
>MCJB01014876.1:316310-345890 GCA_002018475.1 Nicotiana obtusifolia
GGGTTTCTGCCTCGTGTGTGGCCAGATGCGCGACTGCGCACGTAGGAGTTCTATAAATACCCCCAAGGCCGGGTAAAGAGAGGGGCTAAGTCATTTCTTTGAGCTAGGGCTTGCATATCAAGGGGAATCCATCCAACGCTTCCCTCCCATGAACCAAGGTAATATTTTTGGAGTAATTTTGAGTTGATTACTACTGCTAAACACTTATATTAACTAGAATTAATCTTGAAGATCCACAGATTTCCATTCAAATCCCTAAATTGGTCAAGAATACTACAAGTTGGGATTTTAAAGAGTCTCACCACAAGAGGTATGTCTACCATCTCTAACTAATTCATGGTGATTATTTATGTATGAAATATGTGTTAGGACTTATGGGATGGTGATTGGAAGCCATAAGTGCCTAACCTAGGTTGTGTTGGTGTTGTAGAGATTGTAAAATGAATTAATTGATAAGATTTATGGGTTGGGAGTGAATTGTTAGGCATGCATGTGCTAATGGAAGTTGTGGATGGCCTAGAGACGATTGTGAAGTGAATCATTGGTGTGGAAGGTAGTTTTTAGATGAAGAAATTCCATTGGAGGAGGTTGTAGAAAGATATGCACATTAGATGTTTGATAAAAAGTCTACGTGACTTAAAGTATAGAAATCTTACAAATATTGGTACAATTGTGTTGCATTGTTGTAGATTGAATTTCTTTAGGGTGGTGGGACATCGTAGTATTATTATGGGGCGAATTTTAGGTATGTTGGCTAAACTTCTCTCTTGTAATAAAATTTCATGATGTTCCCGTAAGTTTCATGTATGGTTGGCCCAAGTTCCTAATTCCCATGTTCCGAGTCGTTCCTAATAAATCCGAATATCCCAAGTAAGCGTTATGTTGAAAGATGTATATACTCAAAACGTGTTCCAATTGCTCTTATCTCGTCATGCTCTCCTTCGGGAATGTGTTCAGATAAGGTTTAGGTATTAAAATGTTATAACTTCAATTCATGTTTCAAATAAAAGTTCATTATGCTTGACTTAAAAAGGAAACCCAATGTGCTTAAAACTCATATAGCTCATATACTCATAAAATTTCTATTTCACAATGACCGTATTATTGATAAACTATGACTATATTTGGAAGTGAAAGAAGTAAGAGTGAAATATAAAACGTGGCCATGATTGTTGTAACTAGTACATTTGATTTGAAGTTGTGTGTAAATAGTAAATCACCATTCCCTCCTTTATAAATATTTTCAATGTGATTTGAGTTCTTACGTACTAAAGAGTTGAAATTGTGCGTTGCCTTTCGTGAAGGAATATTTGAAAAGATACGGTGTATTACTCGTTTATGATTTTTAACTTGTGTTGTGATTACAAGTCATTGTGCACCATACTTTAGAAAGGGATCTAATGTGTTTAAAGCCTCCACTATTGATGAAATTAAAATTATGATTTCCGAATTATTCTATATGTTGATGTTTGTAATGATGATCATGGAAAGCCATGAAATGAAAAATGTTGAATATGAAATATGGCCAACGTGCCATGAATAAAGACTCATGAGTATGGCCAAGAGAGCCAGGGAAATAATGATATTGTGAATGGTTGAAAGTACTAATGAAGCTATTTATTGTGTGAAAGATAATAAGGTGAATATAAAATATATATGTACTTTTGTTTCCCTTGTGTGCAAAACAAAATGGTTTTGGGAGTATCGTTAGTCATCAGGGAAGGGTGGGTCGAAATAACCTAACCCCGAAACTACACGTGCCGGTGTAGGTGTGCATTGTGATTATTCCCCTTATTTGGGATGAGATTTATGTCATGAGAATATTTTCCTTTATTGGGATGAGTTGGTTGCTAGAAAGAGGTGATGTCGATCCATATGGCACTATGGTAAGATGGCCTAGCCGGTCAGGTCGTGATCGGACACCATGCCGCACACATGGTGGTGATTGTGTTGGAAATTGAAATTGAAATTGAAATTGTGATTGTGATTGTGGTTGATGTCTTTGTATAAGACGGCCTAGCCGATCGGGCCGTGATCGAACTCCGTGCTAAATACACGGTGGTATATCTATTTTGGTGCTAATGGTCTCCCAACCAAAAATATATATTAATATCCGTATTTTTAAAATTGATATGTTTTGAACTTGGCATTTAGATATCTTTGATTGTTGCTTGCTGCTTCCATGGTTTTCCCCTTTTGTTATATTGGCATTCTATTTCGAAAGAGGATATATAACTTTAGATACTAGTACTATTCCATATGTACTAACGTCCCTATTGCCAGGGGCGCTGCATCTTCAATGGATGCAGATGGTTCATAAGCGGGCAGCTTTGGTCCTTGTTAGCAGTTACTCTCTATTCAGCAGGTCTTGGTGACCCCTACTTTGTTTCGCGCCTGATGTCACTTGATGTTGAACCTTGTGTTTTGAGGTATAGCCGGGGCCTTGTCGCCAGCACTTCCATATTACTCTTCGATTGTACTTAGAGGCTCCATAGATATAGTGTGGGTTGTGGTGTTGGAAGACTCAACTAGATGTGTTGTATTTGTATCACACGTCCCATTTCAAAATATTTTGTTATATATATTTTGGGAATTATGAATGTAGTAACCGTTGGTGATGGAATTAGAATTGTTCATGAAATCCTCTCAATGTTTAATTGTTGATATATATATCTTCTCTTTATTCATGGGTGAGTTGGGTAGAAGGTATTGTACATGCTTGCTTGATCGAGATATCTCGGTTTAGCACCGGTCGTGCTCCCCAAAGTCGGGGCAGGACAAGCTCGGTATCAGAGCCTAAGGTTTTGAAGTGTCCCGGGATGTCTCGGAGTTGTGTCTAGTAGAGTCCTTCTTATCAGTGTTTTGTCGACCACATCTCTAATGGGGAGGCTGCTTTGACATTTTGGAATGTCACCCTTCTTTGACACTCCAGATCATGCGATAGAGCTCACGATAGGGAGCTAATTTCCTCGTTATGTTTCATTTTCCAAATGAGTAATCCGCGAGTTTGAAGTATCAAGGAGGGAATGACCCCACCATTGAATCTAAGGGAGATTGCACGAGAGTTCGTTGGGAGAATCGGTCGAGTCATGGAGCGATTTGAGAAACTTGTTGCTAGGAGAGTGTCGTTGTTCCAGCCAATGTCATTGCACCACCGGATCATGTGGTGGGAGCACCTAAGAAACGAAAGAGAGAGTTGGCGCCAATAAGCCGAATTGTTTGATTTGTAAGAAACGTCACCTGGGGAGATGTTGGATCACTCTTGAAATATGTTATGGTTGTGGAAAGAGGGGGCACACGAAGAACAAACGCCCTAGTTGGGTACACCCATCCCGGTCTGCCCGATATGCGGAAAGGAACATTTGGCGTCGTGTTGTGAGTATGCTCAGCAGCGTGTTAGGGGTGGTAGATCTGGGCAATTCCAAAGGCCCACATAGCAAACCGGTACAGGGATTGTTACTCCCACATTGGAGGCCTGGAGGAAGGATAAGGGGGATGCTTATGATGTATGCAAAAAGGGTAAATATCAGGTCAGTGAGGCGAGTTAGTTTAGCGGACCTCATCCCTATTGTGTGAAGTGTAGGAGATGTCATTCGGGAGTATGTCACTATGGTACCAATGTATGCTACGAGTGTGGTATGATGGGTCACATTTAGAGAGATTGTCGTTCGTCTCGCTAGAGCATGGGCAGGGGTGCGGCACAACCAACCAGTTCTGCAGCTATAATATCCACAGCACCTCCCCTAACTAGAGGCACTATAGCATCCGCAAGGTGTGGAGCATCTAGGGGTGGTATCAAGATCTCGGGAGGGCACAACCGATTTTATGCTATGAGGAGGTATCAAAATTCAGAGGCTTCTCCAGATGTGGTTATAGGTATATTGATTGTCCAATCTCATGATGTGTGTTCTCTTATTGATCCCGGTTCCACTTTGTCATATGTCACTCCTTATGTTGCTATGGAATTTAGGATAGAACCAGAACAACTTTAGGAGTTGTTCTCTGTATCTACTCTTTGAACGAGACGTATCATTCGTGAAGCCTCTTTATCACAATTATCTTACTTACAACCTCTTGGGGAATTGAGTTCTATAATGATTTCTTTGAATTGAGTCACAACCATAGTTTAATACTTCCCACTTGCTTCCCTAAATTCTCAATAAGGGACTATACTTGGTGAATTTCTTACAGAACGTTTTGATTCGAATGGATAACATCTGCTCACTTGTGCTTATGCATGCACCATCATAAAGTTTACCTATGTGGTATCAAATCCAATGTAAAGTAGCCTAGTGTTGAGATCTTTCTTGAGCCACTCTCTCTCTCCTATGCACGTGACTCATATAGGTTGAATAGTAACTTTAATCTCTTTGTGAGCATTGTCATAAATCCTTTTCACGGTCTAGTAACATAATAGCATATCTCAGCACCTATCATATGTGTACATGTCAATTGAAATGGTCACTTGTCCGCATAAAGTTTCTCGAAAACTTGTGATTCTCACAAATTCATCATAGGAATATCTATTATTCGCCCATCTCAATAGAACTTTCATGTCCACCTGGATCATGCTTCAGTGACTAAATCACTTTGTTCCTAGTATTGTAGTTTCCCCTGAAGTGACCCGGTATTGTAGCATGAGAGTTACTATGGCAGAAATATATCTAGCTCAAAGCAAAGTGTTCATTCTCTCTAACCAATACATGATTTTATCACAATATTAAGATGTCCTAGCTATGTGGTTTCACTCGTGAAAGGTTGAAATTAGATGTTTCAGGGTCAAGCCAATCATATCTCTAGTCCTTTGGTATAGGATCAACTGGTAAGCTACCAGAATAATAATAATCTCACAAGTGATCAACCTCTTTTTCAACCTCGTGGGCTTGTGGCATAGATTTCTTGTGTCAGTTACTATTGAGGGCATAATGTAACTTCATGTACTTTTGAAATCTCTATCATATTCATGGTGCAAGAATCTTCTTATTCTGAGCTAAACTGATTTTACCTACACTCCAGGAGACAACTAGCGTCACGTACTTGGCTATTTCTCTTTGAGGCTTACTATTGCCGAACGAGGCATATATGTAATGAAATAATTGTTATCGTCCCTGTCATAACTCATCGTCTTCCAAGAATAACCGATGCTAATGTCTTTATCTTCCCGATCATGCCTCCCATATGTCACATGTATAAAAGTACTCATTTCTTTTGCATCTCGGGATCATGAACATGGTTCCCACGTTATCAATATGTACTAGTTAACTCTTTGTCCCATTTGTCTAATCGATGATGTCATCACAATGATTAACCATGTAAGCGCTATTGGTAGTAACCTTCATGTCTCTTAGTATATAACCTCCTGATATGCCCCTACTCAGCACATTGATGGATTATTAAATAATTCTAGCCCAATCGCAAACCTCCATTTCCTTATTTTTTGTAGACCTATGGGGGTTGAGGGTTCAATCATGTCAAAGGAGAAGCATCATCCCATGGTCAAACATATTGGGTAGGAAATATTATGGTCATATTCATGCTAGTTCATCTTAGAATAATCGTTGAAGGTCACCAAAGGTTTAGTTCAGGTGTTTGACGTAGAGATTTAGAGTTGAAGGAAGTGAACGAGATAATCTCAAGATTTTCTCCATGAAGTTATTAGGTGAGTTGCTAATTAAGGTAAACTATGTGTAGTCACATTAGGCCATATGGAATCTTGAAGGAAATAACCCGAGATACGAGTATGATGTTTCCCCATCATTGTTCTCCATGCACCCAGTGCTTCATGTGTCTATCTGAAAGAAGGTAGTTAGAGAACCTCTGCCTATTGCTCTGGTGGAGGCTATTGAAGGTAAAGTTAATGGATAATTAGCTTATGAGAGGTACCTAATTGTCATCCTTGTTAGACAAGCCCGAAAGTTGGGATTCCCTCCGTTAAAGTGCTATAGCGAAGTCTATAAGTCGAGGAAATTACCTCGAAGGCCAAAGATGTTGTGGAAAGAAATTATTCCCACTTGTTTGTATAGCCAAATAGTTGTTTTTCAAAAGGTACTTTCTATGTGTTATGATTTAAAGATGTGCAGCTCATGTCCAAATATCACTTTTGATAATATAATGCATGTAATGTTGAGATTAGTTCTGCTGACATATATTGTGATGCTTTGTTGGGTTGTGGATGTGTTATTAGGGTGGTTTTGGTGATTCTCTGGCAAGTGGATAGGCCCAATTACAGGGGAAACTCTACCGAAATTTCTGGAAATTTAGGGAGTTAGCCAAATTTTGGAGCTTTTGGTGTGTAGATAATGATCTAAATCACATTGGGTGTCTATGGCGGACTCTAATCCTCATTCGAGGACGAATCATCCTAAGCTGGGGAGAATGTAAGGCTCCATTAAAATTTACTAATGATTTAAGATTTTAAAGTGCACCAACGGTATTTGGGAATAAAGTATTCAAGTATTAAAGGAGACGTATGGGATAGAGCCACATCATTTTGAAATGAAAATGTATGTTTAAGGTGTGTTGGAACGTACAAAGGAGTTTTGTGAATGGCAAAATTTTGTGTGGAACAAGTTGGATACATTAAGTGGAAAGGATGTCTCAATTAGCATAAGACCCGACTTCAAACAAATGCCACTCCCAAAATATAAATTCATAGGTGGTGATATACCTATCAAATTAAAGTCCTTTGAGTCTAGTTTCCAATACATCAAACCGTCTGTCATTTGGATATGTATATAGAATGTTATGGCCATTTTACCAGACCTATGCCATATGCATGCCCGAATGCGCGGCCACGCATATAAGGGGGGGCTTCTACCTCGTGTGCACGGCCAGATACGTGGCCGTGCACGTAGGAGCCCTATAAATACCCCCAAGACCGGGTAGAGAAAGGGGCTAAGTCATTTCTTTGAGCTAGGGCTTGCATATCAAGGGGAATCCATCCAACACTTCCCTCCCATGAACCAAGGTAATGTTTTTGGAGTAATTTTAAGTTGATTACTACTCCTAAATACTTATATTAACTAGGATTAATCTTGAAGATCCATAGATTTCTTTTCAAATCCCCAAGTTGGTCAAGAACACTACAAGTTGGGATTTTCAAGAGTCTCACTACAAGAGATATGTCTACCATCTCTAACTAATTCATGGTGGTTATTTATGTATGAAATATGTGTTAGGACTTATGGGATGGTGATTGGAATCCATAAGTGTCTAACCTAGGTTGTGTTGGTATTGTAGAGATTGTAAAATGAATTAATTGATAAGATTTATGTGTTGGGACTGAATTGTCAGGCATGCATGTGCTAATAGAAGTTGTGGATGGCCTAGAGACGATTTTGAGGTGAATCATTGGTGTGGAAGGTGGTTGTCTGGTGAAGGAATTCCATTGGAGGAGGTTGTAGAAAGATATGCACATTGTATGTTTGATAAAAAGTCTACAAGACTTAAAGCACAGAAATCTTACTAATATTGGTAAAATTGTGTTGCATTGTTGTAGATTGAAGTTCTTTAGGGTGGTGGAACATTGTAGTATTATTAATGGGCGAATTTTATGTATGTTAGCTAAACTTCTCTCTTGGAATAGAATTCCATGATGTTCCCGTAAGGTTCATGTATGGTTTTCCCAAGTTCCTAATTCCCATGTTCCGAGTTGTTCATAATAAATTCGAATATCCCAAGTAAGCGTTATGTTGAAATATGTATATACTCAAAACGTGTTCCAATTGCTCTTATCTCGTCATGATCTCCTTCGGGAATGTGTTCAGATAAGGTTTAGGTATTAAAATGTTATAACTTCAATTCATGTTTCAAATAAAAGTTCATTATGCTTGACTTAAAAAGGAAACCCAATGTGCTTAAAACTCATATAGCTCATATACTCATAGAATTTCTATTTCACAATGCCCGTATTGTTGATAAACTATGACTATATTTGGAAGTGAAAGAAGTAAGAGTGAAATATAAAACGTGGCCATGATTGTTGTAACTAGTACATTTGATTTGATGTTGTGTGTAAATAGTAAATCACCATGCCCTCCTTTATAAATATTTCCAATGTGATTTGAGTTCTTACGTACTCAAGAGTTGAAATTGAGTTTTGCCTTGTGTGAAAGAATATTTGAAAAGATACAGTATATTACTCGTTTATGATTTTTAACTTGTGTTGTGATTACAAGTCATTGTGCACCAAACTTTAGAAAGGGATCTAATGTGTTTAAAGCCTCCACTATTGATGAAATTAAAAATATTATTTTCGAAATATTCTATATGTTGATGTTTGTGATGATGATCATGGAAAGCCAAGAAATGAAGAATGTGGAATATGAAATTCGGCCAACGTGCCATGAATGATGAATCATGAGTATGGCCGAGAGAGCCAAGGAAATAATGATGTTGTGAATAGTTGAAAGTACCAATGAAGCTATTTATAGTGTGAAAGATAATGAGGCGAATATAAAATATATTTGTACTTTTGTTTCCTTTCTGTGCAAAACAAAATATTTTTGGGCGTATCGTTAGTCACCGAAACAACACGTGCCGGTGTAGGTGTGCGTTGTTATTACCCTTATTTGGGATGAGATTTACGTGATGAGAATATTCCCCTTCATTGGGATGAGTTGATTGCTAGAATAGGGTGATGTCGATCCACACGACACTGTGGTGAGATGGCCTAGCTGGTCGGGTCGTGATCGGACGCCATGCCGCACACACAGTGGTGATTGTGCTGGAAATTGAAATTGAAATTGTGATTATGATTTTGATTGTGATTGACGTCTTCAGGTAAGACGGCCTAGCCGATCAGGCCGTGATTGGACTCCGTGCTAAATACACTGTGGTATGTCAATATCGGTGCTAATGGTCTCCCAACCAAAAATATATATTAATATCCGTATTTTGAAAATTGTCATGTTTTAAACTTGGCATTTGGATATCATCGATTGTTGCTTGATGCTTTCATGGTTTTCCCTGTTGTTATATTGGTATTCTATTTCGAAAGTGGATATTTAGCTTTACATATTAGTACTATTCCATATGTACTACATCCCTTTTGCCGGGGGCGCTGCATCTTCAATGGATGCAGGTAGTTCATCAGCGGGCAGCTTTGGTCCTCGTTAGTAGTTACTCTCTATTCAGCAGGTCTTGGTGAGCCCTACTTTGTTCCGGGCCTGATGTCACTTGATGTTGTACCTTGTGTTTTGAGGTATAGCCGGGTCCTTGTCGCCGTCACTTCCATATTACTCTTCAATTGTACTTAGAGGCTCCATAGACATAGTGTGCGTTGTATTGTAGTGTTTAAAGAGTCAACTAGATATGTTATATTTGTATCATACGTCCCATTTCAAAATATTATTTTTTATATATATTTGGGAATTATGAATGAAGTAACCGTTGGTGATGGAATTGGAATTGTTCATGAAGTCCTCTCAATGTTTATTTGTTGATATATATATCTTTTTATTATTCATGGGTGAGTTGGGTAGAAGGTATTGTCCGTGCTTGCTTGACCGGGGTATCTCGGTTGAGCCCGGTCATGCTCCCCCAGGTTGGGGTGTGACATAAGAGGTTTAATTGGGAGTTGACTTTGATAATATCGGGTTCAAATTTCGTATCCGGGAGTTGGTAAAGCTCTATTGTGTCATTTGGAACTTGCATGCACAATCTGACGTCATTCTGGGTTAATTTGATATGATTTGGCGCAAGTTGTAGAACTTGAAAGTTCATAAGTTAATTAAGTTCAATTCTAGGCACGATTCATAGTTTTGATATTGTTTGATGTGATTTGAGGCCTCGAACAGGTCGTTGTGTTATGGAACTTGTTGGTATTGTAGCAATGGGCTCCCAGGGACCCCTGGTGTGTTTCGGATGGGCCACGAACCATTTTCTCATGTTTTGAAATGTTGGTTCTGTTACCTGGTTTTTCTTCATCGCGTTTGCGTAGTGTAATTTGGAGGCAGGTAGTATTGTTCTTCGCGTTTGCGAATAGAAGCTCGTATTCGCGAAGGTTGGAAGACTTTTGTCTTCCCGTTCGCACACAGTGGTCCGCGATCGCGCAGAGGTAAGACGGGAAGGCACCAGGCATTTGTTTCTCTTCGCATTCGCGAGTACACAGACGCGTTCGCGTAGTGTCTGAAGATCTTGGTCGCCGCGTTGGCAACCTTTATGTCGCGTTCGCGAAACACATTTTGGTAGTTGAATATTTTGCTCTTCGCGATCGCAATGGAAGTTCTGCGATCGCGATGTATAATTCACTGGGCAGAATATAAAGAACTCTATTTTGAGTGTTTTACCATTTTTATCATATCTTGAGTTGTAGACCTCGGATTTGAGCGATTTTTGAGGGGTTCTTCACGTGTTGGATTGGGATAAGTATTCTTTACCCGGATTTGATTTAATTTCATGATTTTATCTTTTTTTAAATCAATAAATTAGTGGTTTGAGTTGGAAAAAAGTGGGAATTTTGTGAAAACTTTCAAAAATGTAAAATGATTATTTGAAGGACGAATTGATGTCGGAATTGGATAAATTTGGTATGGTTGGACTCCTATCAGAATGAGTGTTTGAATTTTATGAATTTTATCAGGTTTGAGGTGCAGGCCCGAGGTTGACTTTTTAGTTTTCATTAAAGATCGAAGCTTTATTGTCTGAAATTGTTTCCTATGATTTTTAATTATGATATTAAATTATTTTGGCTAGATTTGAGCCGTCCAGAGGTTGTTTCATTCGATAAGGTCATTTTGGAGTATCAGTCTACCTTCCTTGAGGTAGTATCTTACCTAAATTTGTGTGGGGGAACTACCCCTTAGGATTTGAGTCGTATGTGCTATTTGTGTCGGGTGAATGCTGTGTACGCGAGGTGACGAGTACGTACTCAGGCTTATATGTGAAAAATTGACAGGCTTAGACTCTTAGGCTTCTTTCATGTACTTATTTGGAATTGTTAGGACATATTGTATCTTTTAATCGTCATGTCATCTATCACGTGCTTTATTTGAATTTGTCGTTACACGTCACATTCTTTACTAGTCGAGTTTGCTCTTATATGCTTTATTCAGAGTTGTTATCACTTTGTGTCATTATGTGATTTCTTTTATTGTGGAGCTACTCCTGGTTGAAATTTATCGTCACATGATATCCTTTGTTGCCGGGTTACACTCATGCATTTAGATGTAGTACTAGTTCGTGTGATCTTTTTCATTGTTAGCCTAATTCATACACGAGATTCCGAAGTTTTGCCATTCCATGGTAGTGCTATCGCCATCGAGGTTATCCTTAAACAATTAATTGGAATTGAAGTTATCGAGAGTCATTAATCTATTCTAATCGAAGTTGTGTTTAAAAAGGGGTGTTGTTCCTTGTTAAGTTAATTTTCCATCATTTTATTGTTATTAAGATTCTATATACGTTGTGTTGAGTCGAGGGCTATTTGTTGTGAAAATATTGATATTGTTGAATTTTTGGAAAGGTTGTGGCCTACGGACACTTGTGATGCGAGTTGATTTGTTGTGTAGTTTGGTTGTTGTTATGCAGAGAATAAGGGTGAAATTTCACCATTGTTGTTATGTAGATTACAAGGGTGCCATTTCACCGCTATTGTTATGCGGGGCCTAAAGGTGGCATCTCACTATTGTTGAATGTACGGAATGATACGGGTGGCTATTGCATTATTGTCGTGGCGGAGCGATAAGGGTGGCTATTATACGGAGTGATACAGGTGTCTATAGGAGAGATAAGAGTGGCTAATGATATGTCAGGGCAGAATGATATGGGTGGCTATAAGAGAGATAAGGTTGGCTAATGATAATGTCAGAGCAGAGTGATACGGGTGGCTATCAGAGAGATAAGGGTGGCAATGTTAGGGATGATGTGTGATGGTTGGAGACACTGTGTGGATGATTTTCATGTGATAGTGTGCTTTTTCTTGTGTTTTTCATAATCCTTGCATGACTTGCTTTGTTGTCTCGAATAACTATTCGATGTCTTTAATATTACTTGTTGACTTGGGCTGCAGTAGTACATTCGCACAAGCATACGTTGTAGCATGCCACTTATACTAGATCAAGAGTATGAAAATAGACATTTTTTTATCATGCCCATGTGTCCTTGTATTATCTGTTCCATGTTGATATTGAGTCCGTGACCATGCCGGGCGGATTATAATTTGGAGCCAGTGATCATACCAGGCGGATTGTGATTGTGAGCCTGTGATCATGCCGGGCGGATTCAGATTTTGGCACGTGAGTTGTTTGTGCGATTGTGATGCGAGATGTGGGCACGAGGTGCCGTGAGTATATGATGATGGGTTGAGACCTGTGACTTGTGACTATGAGATGAAGTACCACGGAGATGATTTTGTTATAAAACTTGTGTTAGAACGACTTGATTAATTGATTGTCCACTGTGCTTCCTTATTTGGTTTTACTGATACTTCACGATGCTCTTATTCTTTTACTGTTTATATCACTTGTTGGTTCTTTTTACTAATTTCTGCTTTCTGTCATTAGTATTATACTTCTATACTGCACATGTTATTTAGTCTAGTGAGTGTCTTGACTTGTACCTCGTCTCTACTCCACCGAGGTTAGTCTTGTTACTTACTGGATTCCGACCGTGGTGTACTCATACTACACTTCTGCATATTTTTGTGTAGATTTAGGTACTTCGGAGTTTGTTGGTTATTAGATAGCAGACCAGATATAGCTGTGGGGACTTGAAGGTATACCTGCCGTTGCGTTCCCAAGCCTCGGAGTGACCTTCGAAAGTTATTTTTGTATAGTTTATTGCTATTCCAGAGCAATTGTACTTAGAGATTTTCTAGTGAACTTAGTAGAGCTTATGACTTGTACTACCCATTTTGGAATTGTTAGCTTTATATAGAAATTTCTATTTCATATTTAATAGTTTTGGTTGAATTTTGCTATTAATTCAGTAAGTGTTAGGCTCACCTAGTCTTAAAGACTAAGTGCTATCACCACATCCTACGGAGGGAAATTGGGGTCATGACAATTTGTTCTTAGGATTTAGATAGAAATGTTACTGTTGCTTCTTTAGTTGAATATATAATACTTAAAAATTTACCTGAGGATTTTATAGCTACATATTTAAGTTTGAATTATATAATTCTTAAAAAGTATTATTTAAAATATTAAGAAAATATTATCTTTTTATTTAAAAAGTGTAATTTTCTAAAAGCTACAAAAATTTGATATGTAAAATACATCCTTTAGTATTAATTTTATCTATTATATATTCTGTCAATTGTGTAGGTAAATATATTTAAAATACTGACTCTATATAAAACTTAATCATGTATATATGTTCGGACTGAACATTACAAGCCATTAAGCATAATATAGTCAGTCATTACTTTTTTGAACAAATTAAATAAAGAAATAGTTATCGTAATCTGATTATTTTAAGAACTAAAATTTTACTATGGTTGACATAAAATGATACAACCGCGTGAAGCACTAACAAATTTTTTTATCTTATTTTATAAATGGGGATAAGAGGACGAAAATGCAGTAGAATATTAAATGTAAAAATAAAAATGTCGGGATCAAACACACACGTAAATATATACAGTCAACAAATAACAAAATGGTAAATAGAGCATCGTTCCGCACATAGACTTATCATCATCTATTAACTAAATGAAACTAATATAAATTATCTTTCAAGGGATTTCTTCGACATTTGGATGTGAATAACTGAACTAACTTAAGAATTGCAAACCAAATAACTAAAACAAGCACTTGAACAAATCGTGTGTGAAATATTGGATTGAGATCAATAAAAGAGAATATTTCAGGGTTATGGATCGGCTAAAAATCGTGTTGATTTATCCATCCGAATTGACTAATTAATTTATCTAATTTATTGATTGACAGAATTAATATTACTTATAAGAATTTCTCGAGTTTTTACCTGCCTGTTTAAGTCAACATAACGCCTGTATGTCTATGGAATTAAAATTAATAATAATTCATTAATATTACTTGTATAATAACGAAGCAAGACGATTAGATATATGTCTATCCTAACAGCAAATCTATTCCCCGATGCTTAGGTTCAAACATTTGCTCTATCTAATTCTATTGCTATCTAAAGTTCCCACTTTGGAGTACAATTTTAAATTCATAGATAGTATTTCACTGTTAGTTATGCAGTAAAATAATTAATCTCAAAATTAAATAAATAAACTAATATGATAGAATCAAATTTGTTAATTCAAAATCCAAACATCAACATTAGTGTAGAATTCATAAACCCAGAACTAAAAAAGCTAGTCACTCATAGTCATGACACTAATCTAAATTAAATCAAAGAAAAAAGGAAAAAAAGAAGAAGAAAGATTCAAGCCGAATTCCACGGTCTCTGAATTCTGCAATGGCTTTCTCCGCGCTTTGCGCCTGAAGCAGCTTGGAACTCGCAGCATTGGACACTGCACTTGAAGAGACGCACGCAAGGCTTCCCATCTCTTTTTCCATTGCACGCTAACTTGAAGAGGAGGTTTACTGGTTAAGCTCCGGAAGATTTCCTTTGCAACATGCCTAGCTGGATTCCACACATCTAAGAATTTGTTCTTCACCAATTCCATGCATTTATGCATCAACTTCGCCTTCAATTAATTCCTAAATCATAAATCACCATGATTAACATAAAACGAATAATAAAATTAAGTCAGGCATAATTATTACGAAATAGAACCAAAAAGCGATAAAAATACGATTAAAATAACATTAAAAAATATACAAATATGTCCAACAAAAAAACGAAGATAATCGATATGTAACATTTTCAAAGCATTGTTCAGGTATATTCAAAAAAGCAAACGAACTTGCTGTGCAATATGTTGATATTAATAATATTGTATTCTGTGTGTTTACTACTTACTGTTGTACTAAAAATGTAAAAGCCTTTTGGAGAAAAAAATTATTCCTATTTTAACATCAGATAGCACAACAAGTTCTTCGCCTTTTTGTATAAACCTGAACGACACGTTGAAAATATTGCACTGACCGCCTTCGTTTTCTTTTTTTATCATTGGATTTTTCCCAGCTTTATTTAATCTTATTATCACATTGATAGAAAAAGATAAAGATTATTAATCAATTGTTTTCAAGAAACGGCATGTATAAGAAAATGAGATGTCACAATTATTTATATGCGTAGAAAACTTCTCTACAATGAATAATTGGATTTCTAACCAAATATCATAACTGAAAGTAACTTTTTTCATGATGAAATTATAGCAGAAAAATAAAATTGACTCGATACTTTACAATATGATTTGCTTGTCTAGAATATCAATGAGATCTGAACTTTTAAATTTAAATAGGTAACTATTTTAATACACTTGATAAAATTTACTAAGCTGCAATTAGTAAGTGTGAATAAATTTTGAAGGAACATTAGCTACATCCTAGAATTTTGCAACAACCAAATTAAATTTTCCACTTTCATTAACCAAATTATAAATCTAAAAGTTAAACTGATACGGAAAATTCCTTAATGTGATTATTGAAATTCGATTCCGTACCAAGAATTTTACAACATAAACATATTATTTACATGCATTAACATGGACAAAAAATATTTAAAATTATTTTGAATAGAAATGACGATTGAACTTGATTAGGTAAATATGTAATGAATTGCAACACTGAAAGTCAAACTTTGAACATCCACTAACACAACCAACTCGAAAATTTTGACTCAAAAAATATTTTAATGTATTTACTGAAACAATATGATATAGTTAGTAGAGAGAATTTTAAAATTGTACGATTAAAACTCTTTGAAATGCATTAAAATCAATGAAATGATATCTACGGATGTAAATGTTTTTAGTGAACTTGCTAAAGTGTAACCAGCTCTATTTATAGATATTAATAGTTATAATGGACACAAAACCTAAAAGTTCTACATAAATTTATGGGTGAACAACATAATAATTATCCACAAAAATAAAATTTTTTACCCTTGCCTATTCATTTACTTTTCTACTCATCAAACTAATTACCTTTCCTACTTATGAATGATTTTATAGGTAGTTTCCTCTTTTTTCTCCTTTTCTTTTTGATTTCTCTGCTTCTTTTCATTTTTCCTTCTTTTCTTTCTTTTCACCTTTTCTGTTTTTTTTTTTCCTTCATATTTTTTTCTTTTTTCTCCTTTTTGGTTCATTTATTTTTTGCCCAAATTACATTATTATAGTTTTTACCATAATTTAATTTCACACTCAATTTTAGCTCCTTCTTTATTTTTTTTTTCCTGTTGTTTATTTTCTTTATTTCTTGTTCCGTTTCTAATTTTATTTAATTCCATTTTTCTTTTATTTTTTTTCTCTTCATAATCTAATTTCATTTACTTTTTTTGTTCTTTTTTAATTTCTTCTTCGTTTATACAATAAGAAAAAAAAACTGATATAGTAAATATTGTTCACATTTTTTTAAACATAATTGGTATAATATATATTCTATCTTTATTTTTTTTCACATTTTTTAAATTCAATTATTAAAACAACTTATATATTGTAACTGTTTTCTCTTCTCTTTTTTTTTTTTGGAGGTCTCACAAAATGGAAGTGTGTAAAAAATGAAAGTACATGAAGCCTAATATCAAAGTCATGTGTAAAACACTCTTTTAATAGTACAAAAGAACTAAGAACCATGATACTTGAGAAGGCCTATTTGCACATGAATCGCAATTTTTTTTTGAATATATGTGTAACGACCTGGCCGGTCGTTTTGAGAATATTAGCTCCGAACCCCTAATTATTGCTCCCTCTATTTTATTTGTCGGTTACATAACTTGCCGGGGTGCTTGATGTTAGATTCGGGAGAGTTTTAGAGTGGTTGGAACCCATAGTCCCTAAATTGGGAGTTTAAGTTCTAGGAATTGACCGTAGCTTGAATTGTGTGAAAACGACTCCGGAATGGAGTTTCGACGGTTCCAATAGCTTCGTAGGGTAATTTGGTCTTAGGAGCATGTCCGGATGTTCATTTGGAGGTCCGTAGGTCATTTCGGCGTCAACTGGTGAAAGTTTAAAAATTGGATGATTTTTGAGAAGTTTCACCTGGGGTGGACTTTTTGATTTTGCCCATCACTTAGAATATTTTCCGCCCATCTCCATCCCAATGCCATGCCCATGTCGTATTGCACATTGCCTTGCCCGTTTGCCTTGCACGCATGCCCGCTTGGTGCCATGCGCCTGTCCGCAACACTGACCTTTGTCAAGCTGTCTTGCTATCCTCAAAACACTTGATATACATAGCAAACCCGCCTGTTGCCCTCATTAAACAACGTTTGCCTATGTCAAGGGCCATGCACGATCCCTTGACACTGAACCTTTGCCTATATGCGCCTAGGTCCAAAATCAGGGGTGTAACAAACCACCCGCACCAGTTGAACTCGACGCCCTCGTCGAGGCTGTTTTTCAAGTAGGTCTCCGCGCTGTACCTGCTCGCACTTGACTCATCTATTAGGATTATAATGAATCATTTGCATCACCTGGCCTGATTTTCTCCCGCAAAATCAGACTCCTCTTTGAATATACGGCAGCAATTACCTTCTTTCTACAGAAAGCCTTGGATACTAGGTTGTATTTTCCTGGCCTATGCCTTCGCATAAGTCATGTTCGGCCAAGAACTCTTGCCAACAGCCTGCTTGGGACTCAATCTGCTTAGCGATTTGAAGTAAGTATGGGCAAATATTACCCGTTTGCACAACAAACTTTCTGTCTAGCAAATTTACCCGCCAATTCAGCAATCACAACAACCATTCCGCTTCTAGAAAAGGATCTTCCTGCTCCGCATCATTCTGGTACATTGATCACAGTACCATTAAACTGGTTCACCTGTTTTTTCCCGAAAAGACCCGCTCACACATTCTGCCTGGTCTTATGGGTGAACACTGTTTTGTGAACCTATTTTCCCATTTGGCAACAGAACTCTGCCTCTGAAACAATTTTTTCTTAGGACATGCTCTCCAAGAATTTCGTCAAAATTTCCCAATGGTCTCCCCATTCGGCTGTGTTTTCCCCCATGGTCCAGAACGTACCATGATCTTGCAGGCCTCGCCTTCTATACGTTGGTCCATCTGTTACACAGTTTTTTTCATTGGACTGTTTGTCATTTTCAGTCCGAAATTGGGCAGCAATTTTGACAGCATCAAAACACAAGTGTAAGTAGCGCCTACTAACACTTCCACGTCAACCTTCTTCTCGCCCCGCAGAACGAAGAATGGGGACCTGTTGACGACACCCCGCTCCAGTTTACTAATGATTTTTGTTGTTCAAGAGCAAACCAAGGGGGTTCGCCAACGCAGCAATAACAGCACCCTCTTCACTTTCATCTGCTCTTTCTGCAAGTATGGCATTCACCCTTTCTCGGTTTGGACAATTCCTGGCCAAGTGAGGCCCACCACAAGTCCAGCAGCCTTTATCTTTTGCTGAATTTTTCTTGTTCTTGGAATTTCCAGCATCAGCAACAACTTTTCCATTGTCTGTCCCTTCTTTTCGTTCCTCCTTCTTCCATTCCCCCTTCCTCTCAAGCCTTTTGCTCGCCTTTGAAGAGGTGGGAACTTCAGACGGAAGTTGTACTGAGCGAAGATCTACCAATGAATCAGCTGCTGCAATCGCACTTGGGAGATCTTTCACATTCTGTCTCCGAAGTTCATTTTGGGCCCATACCTGCATTCCTGAGAAGAAGTTATGCAGCTTGTCCTCATCGGACATGTTCTGAATATCCAGCATCAAGGAGGTAAATTCCTTGATATATTCACGAATAGAACCATCTTGCCTTAATCGTTTCAGCCGATCTCTAGCAATCCAGGATGCGTTGCTGGGTAGGAACTGATCTCTCATTTCCTTTTTCAACTTGTCCCACGTATCAATCCTGGGACGTCCAGCACTCATGTCATCCGCACTTCTGGTTCTCCACCACAACTTGGCATCACCAGTTAAGTACATAGTAGTGATACTTAACTTGTCATTTTCAGCAATACGGGCAGTTGTAAAGTACTGCTCCATATCCCACAAAAAATTCTCGAGTTCCTTTGCTGATCTTGTACCAGTAAAGGCCTTAGGTTCGGGAATTCTTACCTTGGATCTTTCTGCTTCGTGGTTCTGGCCACAACTTGCCAAAGCCCTGCGCAGAACAGTCACCTCCAAGTTCAAGTTTTCATTCTCCTTCTTCAGATTCTCAATCTGACAGGAGACAGCTTCACGGAACTCTTCAAAGCCTGTGGTTTTCACGGACATAATTTCACGGAACGCAGCAAGTTCCATGTTCAAGCCATGAATGCGACTGACCAAAGAGGTCAAGTCCTCTGCATTCTCCGTTGTTCCCACGATTGCCTCCAAAGCAGCAACACGTTCCTTTAGTTCATTGTAGTTTCCACCAACCATTTCTCCGATGCCGCAAATCTGGTTCCGCTCTGATACCAATTGACACGGGGGTGATTTTATGCCTCTACAAAAATCGACACCACCGCGCGGCAGTCAGCGTCGCACGCTAACTTCAGCCTTCAACGCACCTGTTTTCACTTTCAGGTGTAACACGCTTGGGACAGGAATACGAAATTAGGCAAAGATAGAAAGCACACACAATGTTACGGGAACAACCCAACCTTTTATTAATATCTCATACTAATACAAAGGACACACTTATTTGGAGGCCTACAAAACTGGCTCACAAGAGTTACTGCCAATGCCTTAACCAAATACAGTATATATATACAATCTGCCAAAGGCAGTTACAAAGGGGGAGGGAAGTTTCAGCCATGTGCCAGCCAATGCCCATGCTTCCTTACTGCCCTGCTGCCAAGTGTGCCGCGCACACTGCCCCAATGCCATGCTTGCTGCAGCAGCCCATGTGCCTGCAGTCTTTTCATTGCAGTAGCCCTGTCCTGCAATCATTTCTGTCAGTGCATGCTTCTGCCAGTGTCAGTCTGCCATGCAATCATTTCCGTCAGTGCATGCTTCTGCTAGTGTCAGTCTGCCATGCAATCATTTCCGTCAGTGCATGCCTCTGCTAGTCAGCAATCATTGGGGACAATGGGAAAATCTTTCCTAAGTGGCATTTTCGCCCCCAAGGGCCATGTCTTCAGAAAGTCAACATGTGCTTATGCCCAACATGCTGCTCAACATGATTTTGCCCATCACTTAGAATATTTTCCCATTGTCCCCAATGATTGCTGACTAGCAGAGGCATGCACTGACGGAAATGATTGCATGGCAGACTGACACTAGCAGAAGCATGCACTGACGGAAATGATTGCATGGCAGACTGACACTGGCAGAAGCATGCACTGACAGAAATGATTGCAGGACAGGGCTACTGCAATGAAAAGACTGCAGGCACATGGGCTGCTGCAGCAAGCATGGCATTGGGGCAGTGTGCGCGGCACACTTGGTAGCAGGGCAGTAAGGAAGCATGGGCATTGGCTGGCACATGGCTGAAACTTCCCTTCCCCTTTGTAACTGCCTTTGGCAGATTGTATATATATACTGTATTTGGTTAAGGGATCGAGGTCAGATTCCAATTTAGGAAGTTGGAGTAGGTCCGTAATGTCAACTATGACTTGTGGGCAAAAATTGAGGTTAATCGGACCTGATTTGCTAGGTTTCGGCGTCGGATGTAGAAGTTAGAAGTTCTAAAGTTCATTAAGCTTGAATTGGGGTGCGATTCGTGATTTTAGCATTGTTCGATGTGATTTGAAGGCTCGACTAAGTTCGTATTGTATATTAGGACTTGTTGGTAGGTTTGATTGAGGTCCCGAAGGCCTTGGGGTGGTTTCAGATGGTTAACAGATCAAGTTGAAGCTTAAAGAATGGCTGAAGTGCACCAGCTCTGGTGCAACCGTGATACGCTCAAATTACACCTTAACAAATAGTGTAAGCGGTTGATGTCAAATATAATAACCCAACAAGGTTGGGGTCAAATCCCACAGGGAATAGGTGTGAAAAGTTTGCTTGATTAGCATATTACTCAACTACAGTCGTAATTCTATTCAGTTAATCGTAACAAAAGTATGACTTGAACTTAGTTTTAAATAAAGACTAATTGCAATATTGAGAATATGAATAATATGATTAAAGAAACCAAGGTTGTGTCCCCATTAATGAAATGTAATGCTATTGATGTCAATATGATATATTTCTAACGGATGATTCTTTTGATACACAATTGATGTCTAAGTGACTACCCAATATTTTCCAATAGTTGGGTAATATTTCCTCTTTATGATTTTTCCAAATATAAAAGAGTTTTGATTAAGAACAATCAATTTATGCCAAATTAAAACCCACTTATTCCTAAGCGATTTTATTAAACAAGGTTTAAAGCCTTGAGCCTTTGATATTTACTTCTACCAAATTCTACCTCGCTTTCCCTAGCAAAGATGGAATTAAATGGCGTTTGTTAATCTTTGCAACCACCAACAATTGTTAAGGAATGAGAAGTAAATAATTATCAATCAACCGTTAAATATATATTCTATATCAAACACCCAATAACATCACACCCATTTAGGGTTCACAACCTTAGTGTTTAAACTTAACTACTCATACTAAAATCTGAAATCAAAAGAATATTAATCGTCATGATGCTTACAAAGTAGAAGATTATTGACCCAAAAGCTTCCAAGAAATAAGAATTTTCAAGCCTTGTACTTTCTGCTCCAATGTCTGACAAGATAGCCCCCACATAACCCTAGTAGACCTATTTATAGAGGCCCAAAAATTGAGGTAAAAATTCAGACTGATCGGCCCCGAAGTCAAAAATGCGACCGCATTTCTGTCGCATAACAGAAATGTGGTCCGCAATTTTGACACGTCTATCGTAGATTTCAACCCTATGTTTGCCTTCATCTCATCCATGGTTTGCGGTCCGCATTGTAGAAATGCGACCGCATCTTGCATCGCGGTTTCTTCCTTCAGTAGACTTCGTGCTTGGTTTGCGGTTGCTTCTGCGGCTCGCATACCAGTTATGCGATCGCAGATGCGATCGCATTTTTAACTCTGAACTTCTCCCAAGACTCTGCTTCTGTCTGCGATCTCTGTGTGCAATTCTGCGGCTCGCATACCAGTTATGCGATCGCATATGCGATGCATTCTTGACGTGAAATTTTGCCCAGAAGTCTGTCTTGCTCTGCGATCTTGATGTGAAGTCTGCGGCTCGCATGTGATGTTTGCAATCGCATATTCACCTCTGCGATTTTTTTCTGCTCTTTCCTTGTCTTTATGTGGCTTTTTGAACTCTTTTCCATGCTCTTAGGTCCTTATACTTCTTATACTGCAAAAACACTAAAACTCCATGAGTACCTAAGAAAATTGCATGTAAAACAAGTTAAAATCTAAGCAATTAGTATCAAAATGTGCCGAAATTCTCCAGCACATCAACACCCCCAACTTAAACTCTTGCTTGTCCTCAAGCAACTAAGACGACACTATCCTATTCTAGACTCCATCTACAAAACATGAAACAATAATGACCATGGACAGCGTTTGTTGTTAGTGTTTCAAGCATGCATTTTCGAATGCTTTACCCTTCCTGAATCATCAATATATTCAAGGAAAATATCAACTTGTGACTTTGAGCCTCAGACAAAGTGACTAAATGCTACCCTCAGCTGAGTGCACTTATGTTTTACTCAAAAACTCAACTTCTGTTGAACCTCGCAGTTCATGTGCCCTCACTAGAAAGAAAGTCCCAAAATCACAATATTTATAATGACAACACAAAGGGACTAATTCGCAAATACACTCACTCTCAGAAAAGAATTTCAAGTGCTACCACATACCATACCATAGGCTTGCCCTTATTTTAATTCGTCGCTTACTTCTAGGAACGCTCGGTTGGAGATCACATAAGGACTTTTTAAGCTTGTAATATAGGTTTAGGGAAGGGTAGGATAAGTGTTTAGATATAAGTGACTACATCCTCCTTGAACACTAATCACATTTTCTTTTCTTTTTACACTTTGTTTCTTTTCAAACCCCATAGCTGCATTGGCATCTAGTTCCCAATGTAGAACCACCTTAAATACCTCTCTAATTTCCTTCAAAGCTCCATAATTATAAATACACACATATGTCTATTTGTATTTTCTTTTCTTTTCTCTTTTTTTTTTTCAAATTTTTTTTTAATTTTTTTTTTCTGGAGCTTTCATAAATTCATATTAGCACTTTGAGGTATATGCTCTTACCCTCACTGTATAACCTTACCCATTTCCATTTTGACCTACACCCCCAACTTAGGCTTTTAGCCTAATTATTAATGTTCAAGGAGGAACGGGTTCAAAAGAGGTAATTATTTTACAAAAAGGGAAAGGTTTGTAATGAGGTGGCCAAAGAAAAGGTTAAAGGCTCGAATAGGGCACTAGTGATATTATTTATACAAAGGTAGGCTTGAAAGGCTAAAGATGTTTCACAAATAAACAAAGAATGCCTAAGATCATCTCTCCAACTAAGTGTAATTATTATAAGCGTCGAAAAACCAACTGGGCAAGTTCTAGATGGCAGAGGCAAACACAAGAATTATCTATACAAAGAGCTCACACACATGGCACACAAACTGTTTGGTTAGCATAGTTTAAAGCCCTAGAGTTAACATTTGGCAACTCAAGGCTTTCATCATATATAAATACATAGCTCTAGGTAGATATAGAGTCACAGAGTGAGCCTCAAGTTCACGCAGTTGATCTTTTGAAAGGGTATAATCTATATACAGACACACATGCTTGATACTAGACAATTACACCAGCCCGGTCAACATGTTTCATTTTACTGTCCTGGTTCTACTATTACACCCTTGAAAAAGAACTCGGCAAAGAAAAAACAAGGGGAATTTTATTTCTAATCACTAAAGATGGAAAACTATCTACTGATTAAAGATAACTTATCTATAGAAATCATGAAGCACTAGTATATATTACAGTTACTAATGTAGCAAAAATACAACAATACCAACCGAAAATACAGATAAGGCTACCACCCCCAACCGAAAGCATGCATTGTCCCCAATGCATATGAATATAAAGTAGAGTTCAAGGGGCTCCCTGGGGCGCACTAAGCGCTATGGGACTCTGTAGTCGGTTTACCCTCTGCTGCCGAAGGAGGGATGTTGGACTGGTCGGGAGCTAGAGTTGGGGCCTCTAAGCTGCTAGCCTCGCCCGCTGATGGCTGAGTGGTCGATGGATCTGCATGGGCGGCCAGATCTGCTAGCGAATGTTGGATGGCCCGCTGAATGTTTGCTTGCTCCTCATCCTCCACTGTAGGAGCAGCAATCTGCTTGCCCTTCTCTTAAGGGCCTTCATCTTCCTCGGACCATGACTCCTCCTCTTCTGCCTCATCACCCTTGGACTCTGAAGAATGTCCGGATGTCTGCTCATCATGGATATCAACATGTACCGGAGGAGCTGGAGGTTGGGACATTCTGGCAGTCGGAGGTGCAATGTCTGCCATCAGAGTTGTGAATTCTAGGCCCAGATCTGGTGCAGCCGTGTCTGCTCCTTGATCACCCTCTTTGGGGAGGAGGGATGATAGGTCGAACTCCAAATTTTGCATTTTCTAGAGTTCGGTCTTCATAGACGCCACCTCCTCCCTTAGCTGAGGTAAACCCCTAACCTCGCCTCGCTCGATCTTTTCAACCCTGAACTCGAGCTTGTTCAAGCAATCTCCAAACAATGTTCGTTGTTGTTGGAGAGCTGTCACTGACGTTTGTATCGGAGTCAGGGCTTGTTTGATAAGGTTAGGCAAGGTTTTCAAGAGCTGGTCTACCTTGGCATTGGCATGCTGGGCCATGATACCAAGCCTTGAGGAGGTTGGCAGTGCAGACGAAGGCTGACCGGTGGTGGACTGAGAGGCAGGCTCTGAAGCAGAAGTGGAGGCCTCTAGAACCTGGGGAGGGTATAGGAGTCTGGGAGTCAGGGTCCTGGAGTGGAGTCTCTGGTGGGGCAACAGCATCACTGATACGAGTGATGTCTATATCCATCGTCTTCTTTTCGGTTTTATCAGATTGTTGCATGAGAGGCACGTTCACAGCTTTACAGAGAGCTGTGATCAAACTCGGAAATAGAAGTGAGGTAGCACGCTGCGTTGCCCGGATACCGATTTCCTGGAAGATTAAAGCCCCCACATCAATTTTGGTATCGGCCATGATGCATGCAATGAGAAGAGCTTTCTCAATGCTGATATCAGTTTCGTTCCGGGACGGTATCAAACGGGAGGTGACGAAGCTTAGCCAAAATCGACCCTCCCTGGTGAGATCCTCTTTATATATCTTCTTTCCTGGATTTATCCATGTAGGGGTCCCCTTTGCAATAACGGACGCTATCCACCCACGCTCGTTCTCTCTATTTGAGTATTTGACATCGTACTCGGCTGTGTCTGTTTGCCAGTTGGGGGAATATATTTCATTAATATCTTCACTATTGCAGAACACGTTCTTTCCCCGAACCAGTACGATGCCAGTAAACACTTTGTTGCGTTTGTGGTGCGCCGTCCTGGAAGCTCCATAAGATGCATAGAACTCCCGAACCAGTGACTCATTGAACTCCTTAGGAGCCTCAGTGAAGCACTCCCACTTTCTCGCTTTTATATTGTCGAGAATGTGGGGGTACTATTCTTGGAGGCCATTCACGCTCAACTGCTTCTCACCCAATATTTTTCTTTTGGTGAGTCCCTCTCTAAACAGTTCCCTTGAGCCTTCGACCCCAAATCGGAGATGGAAGTCATCTCCATGTTTCCTTCTAGCCTTAGCCTGTAGATCGAATGAGGGCAAGAGATCCTCCTCATCATACTGGGAGGTGCTTGGCATATTTGGTTCTATTCGCACACGTTTTGGCTGTGACGTGTGATGACCGGATGGTGCCCTTTTCCTTGCGACATGCTTTTGAGGTGCCATATCTGTATAAGGGTAAAATGTGAGTGACATTGTAAGCAAAAAGGAAAAAGAAAACAACAACAGGTAAATGAATGCGACATGGTTTGCGGTCGCATAACCACTATGCGAACCGCAAACTAGTCGCAAACTTGACTGGGCAATATTGGGACTCAGTCTGCGATGGATTATGCGATCGCAGAACCACTATGCGAATCGCATAATCATTGCAGAATTTACTTGCACAAACACAAATAAGAATAACAAAAATGCGATCGCAAAACAAATGCAGATGTCAAGGTTTTAACAGGGTGTTCTGTTCAAGTCTGTGGTGCTTTTACGGTTCGCGTAGTGATTATGTGACCGCAAATGGCACAACATTTGTCATCATCTTCAGGAGACTAGGGTTTAAGGATGCGGCCAAAATGCGAACCACATTTCGATTTTGTGGGCCGCAAATGCCTTTGGTCTCACGATTTAATTCATCCCCCTAACAATGGCAGTCCTAGATCTCTCTACCCATCACCCCAGAAACAACCAAGCAAGTACGATTAGCAACAAAATCGAAAAAATGCAGAATGAAAACTAAAGAAAAACACAGTAAAGATAGGAGCGATCGTGAGGAGATCAGGACACGTACCAATGAAAAAGGTTACAAGAAGTATGGAGATTTTAAACAGGTCTTTGTCTTTGGTACGATTCGAACTGTGCATGCTGCTGGTCGTTCTTTTCTCTGTTCGTTTTTTCATTTTTTTTATGTTGTTTTGCAGTGTTTTGAAGGATTAAAAGATGAGAGAATGCGGCACCTTACCTGGCATTGTGCAATGGGAAAGTCACCGCATAACACACTATGCGATTGCATACGTGTTACGCGGTGGGTTATGCTGAAAGGGTATCAATGCGAGGCACAATGCGATCGCATAACGTAAATGCGGTCCGCAAAATGAATTATCTTATCGCATTTTTGTCAAAAATTTGAGCCAAACTCACTGCTTCAGTTTGTGATTGAAGTGCGGTTCGCATAGTGAAATTGCAACCGCATTTGTGCAGCAAACTTCACACAGTGGTTTTTCTTCCCTTTTTAGGCATTCTTTCCCAATATTGTGTCCTTTTGAAACTCCTGCATTCTAACACACCCTTCAAATAGCTTGAGCAAATCTACCTATCAAAAAACTTAAAGAAATTTACAACAAAAATAAATGTTACCACACATGGGTTGCCTCCCATGAAGCGCTTGATTTAACGTCGCGGCACGACGAAGTTGAGACTCCTCTGAATTTACTCAATGGTCGGGCACGGACCATCTTTGAGAGCCAGCTGCTCCACCAAATGCTTCTCACCATCTGATCCCAAGTAATGCTTGACTCTTTGGCCATTCACTTTGAAAGTTCGGAGCCCATCTTCTGATGCTAATTCTATGGCTCTAAAGGGATAGACATCGACTACTTTGAATGGACCAGACCATTTCGATTTTAGCTTGCCCGAAAATAACTTGAGTCTAGAGTTGAAAAGCAACACCAAATCACCCGCCTTGAATTCTCTTTTCAGGATCTTCTTATCATGGACAAACTTCATTCTCTCTTTATACACAACTGCACTTTCATAAGCATGGAGGCGGAATTCCTCCATTTCATTGAGTTGTGTTAATCTCAAAGTTGCAGCTTCTACCCAATCCATGTTCAATATTTTTAAGGCCCACATAGCCTTGTGCTCCAGTTCCACAGGTAGATGGCAAGCTTTTCCAAAAACTAACCGATGCGGAGACGTACCAATGGGAGTCTTGTATGCTGTGTGATATGCCCACAGTGCATCATCTAGATTCTTCGACCAATCGGTCCTGTTTGCATTAACCTTTTTTGCTAGAATGCTCTTTATTTCCCAGTTGGAAACCTCCACTTGCCCGCTTGATTGCGGATGATAGGGTGTGGTTACCTTGTGCTTGACACCGTACTTTTCAAGGAGAACTTTGAAGGCCTTGTTGCAGAAATGAGACCCCCCATCACAAAGAATGGCTCTAGGAGTGCCAAACCGAGTGAAAATGTTCTTCTTTAAAAATGTGGTCACACTCCGTGCCTCATTGTTTGGTAGGGCAATTGATTCTACCCATTTGGACACGTAATCCACAACCACTAAAATGTACTTCATCCCGCATGAGCTTATAAAGGGGCCCATGAAGTCAATTCCCCAAACGTCGAGGATTTCAATCTCCATCACAAACTGCATTGGCATTTCATGCCTCTTAGAGATTGGACCTTGTCTTTGGCATTGGTCACAAGCCTTAACCAATTGATTAGCATCCTGGTAGATCGAAGGCCAATAGTAACCACATTCCAAAACCTTCACTGCTGTTCTATTTCCCCCATGATGACCGCCAACCTGTGAGTCATGACAAGCCTTTAGAATTTGCATCATTTCCTCTTCTAGCACGCATCTTCTGATAATATTATCCGCACAAACCCGGAACAAGAAAGGCTCCTCCCAATAGTAGTTCCGGCAATCTCTCAAAAATTTCTTCTTTTGATATGACTCCAACCCTTCCGGAATAAGGTCACTAACTAGGTAGTTAGCGATATCGGCATACCAAGGAGCAAAAGTATTAGATAAGGCCAATATGTGTTCATCGGGGAATGTATCATTGATTTCAAGATCTCCCTTTGGTCTCCTCGCTTCTTCCACCCTTGACAAATGATCTGCCACTTGATTTTGAGTCCCCTTGCGATCTTTGACTTCAAAGTCGAACTCTTGCAGCAACAAGACCATCAAATCAACCGAGGCTTTGCATCCTTCTTCGCCATGAGATAGCGAAGAGCTGCATGATTTGTATATACTATCACCTTGGAGCCCAACAAATAAGCCCGGAACTTCTCAAAAGCATAGACAATGGCCAGAAGTTCTTGTCCAGTCACTGTGTAATTCATTTGTGCCCCATTTAATGTTTTACTGGCATAGTAAACTGGGTGAAGAACTTTGTTGTGATGTTGGCCTAGCATTACTCCAATGGCCACACCACTGGCATCACACATGAGCTCGAAAGGAAGTGACCAATCAGGTGTGACAATAATAGGTGCCGTGGTGAGCCTTTGCTTCAACTCCTCAAAAGCTTTAAGGCATTTCTCATCAAACTCGAATTTGGCATCCTTCTCAAGGAGTTTGCACATAGGATTTTCAATCTTGGAGAAATCCTTGATGAAGCGCCTATAGAAACCGGCATGCCCTAAAAAACTGCGAACACCTTTAACGGAAGTAGGTGGAGGAAGCTTAGAAATGATCTCTATCTTTGCCCGGTCTACCTCTATGCCATGCCTTGAGATTTTATGCCCCAACACAATGCCTTAATCCACCATGAAGTGACATTTCTCCCAGTTGAGTACAAGGTTTGTCTCTTCACATCTCTTGAGCACTTTACTAAGATTATTAAGACAGTGCTCAAAAGACTCACCTACCACCGAGAAATCATCCATGAAAACTTCTAGAAAATCTTCTACCATGTCGGAGAAGATGGACATCATGCATCTTTGAAAAGTAGCCGGAGCATTGCATAAACCAAATGGCATCCGGCTGAAAGCAAACATTCCATAAGGACATGTGAATGTCATCTTCTCCTGATCCTCCAATGCTATGTTGATTTGGTTGTAGCCGGAATATCCATCAAGGAAACAGTAGAATGACCTTCCCGCTAGCCGATCAAGCATTTGAT
>MCJB01014876.1:345910-364983 GCA_002018475.1 Nicotiana obtusifolia
GCCGATCAAGCATTTGATCAATAAAAGGCATAGGGAAATGGTCCTTGCATGTGGCAGTATTGAGTTTCCGATATTCCATACATACCCTCCATCCGGTTACCGTTCTTGTTGGGATAAGCTCATTTTTCTCATTTTTAATCACAGTCATGCCTCCCTTTTTTGGCACGCATTGCACCGGGCTCACCCACGAACTATCGGCAATGGGGTAGACTACCCCGGCATCCAACCATTTGATTATTTCCTTCTTTACCACTTCTTGCATTGACGGGTTCAACCGTCGTTGGTGTTCCACACTCGGTTTGGTCCCACTTTCCAATTGAATTTTATGCTCGCAAATTCCAGCAGAGATCCCACAAATGTCCGAAATTGTCCATCCAATGGCTTGCCTATGCTCCTTCAAGACTTTCAACAATTTTTCCACCTGCACATCATTCAACAAAGAAGAAACAATTACTGGTAAAGTATTATTTGTGCCAAGAAATTTATACCTCAAGTGCGAAGGAAGTGGTTTGAGCTCTAGTTGTGGTGGTTCAATAATAGATGGCTTTGCGGGAGGTGTAGATCTATTCTCCAAGTTGAGAGAGAGCTTAGGTGGAGCATAAGAGTAAGAACCACGCCCTTCCAATGCATTTACCGACTCCATAAAACCCTCCATATCTTCACCGTCAAAGTTCACCAAGATAGCCGCCAATGCTTCACCGAGGCATTATTCTTCCATCTTCATTTTAACTGCATCTTCCACGTCGTCAACAATATCAATCACCGAAATGCTTTCATACTCATTCGGTAGCTTCATACCCTTACTTGCTTGGAATGTAACCTCTTCATCATTCACTCGGAATTTGATTTCATTCCGTTCCGAATCCATAAGTGCTCTTCCAGTGGCTAGGAATGGTCTCCCAAAAATAATAGGGATTTCTTTGTCAACAGCACAATCAAGAATTACAAAATCAGCGGGTATATGAAACTTTCCCACTTTCACAATCACGTCATCAACAATTCCCACTGGTCTCTTGATGGAACGATCAGCCATTTGTAATCTCATACTTGTTGGCCTTGGCATTCCTAATCCCGCTTATTTGTAGATGGCAAGCGGCATTAAGTTAATGCTAGCCCAATTATCACAAAGGGTCCTTGCAAAATCATGCGCCCCAATAGTGCATGGAATAGTGAAGGCCCCCGGGTCTTCTTTCTTCAGAACGGAGGTTGTGACAATAATTGAACTAACCCGGTGAGTCATGTTCACTACCTCATTCTTGGTGGTCCTCTTCTTTGTGATCAAATCTTTCAAATATTTAGCAAAACCCGGCATCTCTTGAAAAGCTCCCATGAACGGTATGTTCACCGATAATTGCTTTAAAATGTCATAAAACTTCTCAAACTTGCTATCATCAACCCTTCTTGCAATTCTTTGAGGAAAAGGAGGAGGAGGTCTAGGAATAGGCGGAAGAATGTTTGATGTTTCTTTCGCCTTTTCCTTTACCCCTTCTCGGGTCTCTTCTTGGACTTGCACAACTTCCGGAGTTTTCTCAACTTCAACAACATTAGGCTCTTCAACCTCAACCCCTTTTTCGAATTCTTCCACTTCAACCGCTTGTTCACCCTTTCCTTGTAGTATCTTCCCACTCCTGGTAGTAATTTCCATGACATGAGAAGTTGGGCCACTCCCACTTCCCTTTGGGTTCGCAATTGTATCACTAGGGAGTGTTCCCTTTTGCCGTGGATGTTGCTCCAGAGAGAGATCTCTCATTTGCATCTCCAATTTTTGAATGGCTGTAGTATGAAAGCCATCCAACTCGGTCATGTTCCTCACGGAATTGTCTGATATTTCTTGATTTTGCAGTGTCCTTTCAAGCATACTTTCCAATTTAGACTCACTGGAGGAACCTTGATTTGAGTATTGACCCTTTGGGGGAACATAGTGATTGGAACTTCAATTTGAAAAGTTGTTGTTGTTGTTCCAGTTTCCTTGGTTTGAGCCACCTTGGTCGTTTCGCCATTGGTGGTGACCTTGCCCTTGCGGGTTTGGCCTCCATTGATTTTGTGATCCTTGACCTTGGTAGTGTTGCCTTTGATACCCTCCTTGAGAGTTGTTGACATAATTTGCTTCCTCAAAATCTTCATTTGGTACAGGTTGCACATTCTCAACCACATTTACTTTCTTCTTTTTGTTTTCAGTGAACATCTTTGTCAACACATTTACATTCGTAGCGAGCTCTGCAATCACTTGATCTCTCTCTTGATTTTCCTTGATCATGTTGCTCAAGGAAGGAGAGCCATATGCAATTCCACCTTTGGAGTCCTCAGAATGTCATGCTTGGTTATTCTTTGCCATTTTGTCAAGTATCTGTGTCACCCTTGTGAATGACTTGTCCATGAAAGATCCGGCAGCTGCATTCTTGGCTATTGATTGGTTCATCGGATCCAAACCCATGTAAAATTTTTCCAACAAAATAGAATCTGGGAAACCATGGTTTGGAGACCTCACCAAATATAGTTTGAAGCGATCCCATGCCTCATGTAGTTATTCTCCTGGAAATTGCTTGAAGAAGAAAATTTTATCCCTGGGCTCAGACTTCTTACTTTGTGGGAACCATTTAGACAAGAAAGCTCGGACAAGTTCGGGCCAGGAATGAATGGAGTTTGGAGGAATATTCTGCAGCCATTTCCTTGCGTCCCCAGCTAGAGAGTACTTGAAGCATCTCAACCTTAGGGCATCATCGGAGACATTGTTCTGCTTATGCATTGCACATCCACCCAAGAAATTTCTGAGATGTTGTGTTGGATCAACATCAGTGGAATTCGTGAAAAATCCCTCCGCTTTAAGCATCAAAATTAACCCGTGTTCCACCTTGAAAGTTGCAGCTCCAATCGCAAGAGGTACGATAGCATTTTTGTCCTCAATGTACTCCTCGATATCCGCAAAAGGATTTCCTTTCATATCTGCCTCCACATCATCACCATTTTCCAACATGTTTTCCTATCAACACCAAGCAAAACAAACGAAGTTTGATAGAGTAGAATAAGACGTAAAGTAAAGTACACACTAATTAGTAATTTTAAAACCGTATTCACCGGCAACGGCGCCAAAATTTGATACGCTCAAATTACACCTTAATAAATAGTGTAAGTGGTCGATATCAAATATAATAACCCAACAAGGTTGGGATCGAATCCCACAGGGAATAGGTGTGAAAAGTTTACTTGATTAGCATATTACTCAACTACAGTCGTAATTCTATTAAGTTAATCGTAACAAAAGTATGACTTGAACTTAGTTTTAAATAAAGACTAATTGCAATAATGAGATTATGAATAATATGATTAAAGAAACCAAGGTTGTGTCCCCATTAATGAAATGTAATGCTATTGATATCAATATGATATATTTGTAACGGATGATTCTTTTGATACGCAATTGATGTCTAAGTGACTACCCAATATTTTCCAATAGTTGGGTAATATTTCCTCTTTATGATTTTTCCAAATATAAAAGAGTTTTGATTAAGAACAATCAATTTATGCTAAATTAAAACCCACTTATTCCTAAGCGATTTTATTAAACAAGGTTTAAAACCTTGAGTCTTTGATATTTACTTCTACCAAATTCTACCCCGCTTTCCCAAGCAAAGATGGAATTAAATGGCGTTTGTTAATCTTTGCAACCACCAACAATTGTTAAGGAATGAGAAGTAAATAATTATCAATCAACCGTTAAATATATATTCTATATCAAACACCCAATAACATCACACTCATTTAGGGTTCACAACCTTAGTGTTTAAACTTAGCTACTCATACTAAAATCTGAAATCAAAAGAATATTAATTATCATGACACTTATAAAGTAGAAGATTATTGACCCAAAAGCTTCCAAGAAATAAGAATTTTGAAGCCTTGTACTTTCTGCTCCAAAGTCTGACAAGATAGCCCCCACATAACCCTAATAGACCTATTTATAGAGGCCCAAAAATCGAGGTAAAAATTCAGATTGATCTGCCCCGAAATCAAAAATGCGACCGCATTTCTGTCGCATAACAGAAATGTGGTCCGCAATTTTGACACGTCTGTCGCAGATTTCAACCCTATGTTTGCCTTCATCGCATCCATGGTTTGCGGTCCGCATTGTAGAAATGCGACCGCATCTTGCATCGCGGTTTCTTCCTTCAGTAGACTTTGTGGTTGGTTTGCGGTTTCTTCTGCGGCTCGCATACCAGTTATGCGATCGCAGATGCGATCGCATTTTTAACTCTGAACTTCTCCCAAGACTCTGCTTCTGTCTGCGATCTCCGTGTGCAATTCTGCGGCTCGCATACCAGTTATGCGATCGCATATGCGACCGCATTCTTGACGTGAAATTTTGCCCAGAAGTCTGTATTGCTCTGCGATCTTGATGTGAAGTCTGCGGATCGCATGTGATGTTTGCGATCGCATATTCACCTATGCGATGCTTTTCTGCTCTTTCCTTGTCTTTATGTGGCCTTTTGAACTCTTTTCCATACTCTTAGGTCCTTACACTTCTTATACTGCAAAAACACTAAAACTCCATAAGTACCTAAGAAAATTGCATATAAAACAAGTTAAAATCTACGCAATTAGTATCAAAATGTGCCGAAATTCTCCGGCACATCAAACCGCACTTGCGCAAGTTTGACCGCATGTGCGGGCCGGCAGAAGCGTGAGGCCAAGTACATAAGTTGAATTTAAGAAGGTGGTCAGTGGTCGCAGATGCGACGTGAAGGCCGCAGAAGTGGAGCCACTTCTGCAGAAGGATGATCGCAGAAGCGTAGAGTAAGGGAACTGAGGTGGCCGAGGTTTCCATAGAAGCGGACGAGTGGGCGCAGAAGCGCATCAACAGATGCGCATGGATGTGCGCAGGTGCGATATCTGGGAGTTAAGTGAGCTCCATAGATGTGGGGATTTCACTGCAAAAGCGGTGCTGCAGAAGCGGATTTTGGACCGCAAAAGCGGAAGTGCTGGGCAGAATGGCATAAAATCGAGGGTTTGCCATTTTCTTCGTATTTTGAGATATAGAGCTCAGATTAAGTTGAAATTTCGAGTGCTTTTCAGAGGAAGCATTTGGGTAAGGACGCTTGACTTATTTTTGATTAATATCCACTAAGATATCATTTATTCTTCATTTAATTAAGGATTTGGGTTGAGAAATTTGTGAAAAAGGTGGAAAAATTCTTGGGCCGAATTTTGAGGTTTTGATCGAGAATTTTGTATCGGATTTGAGTAATTTTGGTATGGGTGAACTCGCTATCGAATGGGTGTTCGTATTTTGTGACTTTTAGTAGATTAGATGTGGGCCCGGGTTGACTTTTTGGGGCGATTTTCTAATTCCTTGTTAAAGTCATAATTTCATTATTTTAATTAGTTTCTTATGTAATTATTTTTGGCTAGATTTGGGCCGTTCGGAGTCACAAAGTTGAGGGAAAGGAATTCTTATTGATTGGTTGAGCTTGGTTTGAGGTAAGTGACTTGTCTAACCTTGTGTGGGAGAACCTCCCCTTAGGTTTTGGTACTGTTATGATATTTGAAATACGTGAAGGCCGTGTATCGAGGTGACGAGTGTGTACTCGGGTTAAAATGTTGAAAAATTCGGTTCTTGCTGATTAGTTTTCTTTTAGTTCCATAAGTCAGTTGCTCTAGCCTGTGTAGTCATCATGTTTAGCTTAATGTCTCATGCCTACGTGTCTTAACTCTTACTTGCAACTTGTGCAACATGCTTAGTTGAATTATATGTTTCCTTGATCTTGTATTCAGTCTTTAATTATAGGACTCCTTGATGTAAATTCGTTGTTCTATAGGTTATGAGTTGTGTATTTACTTTTGGGACTATGAGGCGGTACCTCGGGTGCACCCTTATTATATATGTAATTTTGGGACTAAGAGGCGGTACCTCGGGAGCTCCCTTGTTGTGTATTTACTTTTGGAACTATGAGGCGGTACCTCGGGAGTACCCCTGTTGCGTATTTACTTTTGGGACTACGAGGCGATACCTCGGGAGCTTCCCCTATTGTGTATTTAATTTGGGACTCTGAGGCGGTACCTCGGGAGAGCCCTTGTTGCTTACCATTATTTGTTGTGTTGTTACCTTTCTGTAATTTCTCATCATTTAAATGCTTAGTCATTTCATTATATTGTTATATCTTCTACCTTGCTTCCCTTTTATTCCAGTAGGGCCCTAACTTGACCTCGTCACTACTCTATCGAGGATAGGCTTGACACTTACTGGGTATTGTTGTGGTGTACTCGTACTACACTTCTGCATATTGGTTTGTGCAGATCCAGGTACTGCTTACCAGACCAGGTACCAATGAGCTAGACCATACATGGAGACATCAAGGTACATATGCCAGCGTCCGCAGACCTAGGAGTCCCCCTCTATCTTAATGATGTTGTTTTCTTTATTTTTATTAGACTTTGATGTATAGAGACATTTAACATTTTCTCTTTAGAGCTTGTGACTTATTTCTATCGGGTTTTGGGAGTTGTAATTATTTTGAATCGCAATTCTTATTAAATTCAAATGCTAAGATTGAGTTTTGAGCTTTATATTCATTTATTGCAAAATTGTTAGGCTTACCTAGTCTTAGAGACTAGCTGCCGTCACGACATACCACGGAGAGAAATTGGGGTCATGACAAGTTTGTATCAGAGCACAAGTTTCATAGGTGTTATGAGTCACAAGCAGGTTTAGTAGAGTCTCGCGGATCGGTACGTAGACGTCTGTACTTATCTTCGGGAGGCTATGGAACTGTTAGGAAGAGCTTCTATTCTTTGATTCCTTATAGTCCGAGATTTTTACTTTGAATTCTAAATTTCTTTGTTTATATTCTCTCACAGATGGGGAGAACACGTACAGCTGGATCAGATGATCAGACACACGCGCCCCCTGCTAGAGCCGCAAGAGGTCGGGGCCAGGGTAGAGGCCAAGGACGTTCACGTGGTGCTGCCAAAGCACTCGCACGAGCTGCTATAGAGGAGCCACTTGTAGCTCCAATTTCGAGAGCAGGTACCTGAGACTCCTATTACTGCACCAGCCCTCGAGGAGACTCTCACCCAGTTTTTGAGCATGTTCAGCACCTTGGCTCAAGGAGGATTGATACCTCTTGCTCCTGCCACATCTCAGGCCGGGGGAGAAGAAGAGACTCTTGCCGCCCGTACCCCAGAGGAGCGGGTCTAGGTCGACTAGGTTCTTGAGGTCATACCGATTCAGCCGGTAGCTCCAGTTTAGCCCGAAGTTAGGGCAGCATTTTTTGAGGGGAGCAGCTCAGGCTCGTGAGGTACAAGAAGTACCACCCTCCTACTTTCAGTGGCTTGGCGTCAGAGGATGCCCAAGGTTTTCTGGAGGAGTGCTACCGTATCCTCGGTACTGTGGGTGTTGCAGTGTCTAGTGGGGTTTCTTTCACTACGTTCCAGCTTAGAGGAGTGACATATCAGTGGTGGCGAGCATATGAGTTAGGTAGTCTGGCCGAGGAAGTTTCCCTCACTTAGGCTCAGTTCTCATATATGTTCTTGAGAGAGTATGTCCCCTAGAGTCTGAGAGATGCATGGCGTGTAGAGTTTGAGCAGTTACGCTAGAGTTCTATCACCGTGTCAGAGTATGCGGTCCCGTTCAGTGATTTGGCTAGGCATGCACCAGCCTTGATTGCTACTGTCTGGGAGAGGGTTCGTCAATTTATTGCGGGGCTCAACCCCAGTATCAGATTTAGTATGGCCCGGGGTTGGAGATGGACATCGCATACCAGTAGGTGGTGGGAATGTCCAGGAGATTGGAGGGTATGTTGATTAGGAAAAGAGAAGAGAGGGAGGCCAAGAGGTCTCGAGAGTCTGGAACATATAGTGGTACTCGTGCCCTAGCAGCAGCTCGTCAGGGTAGGGGCTAAGTGAGTTGCCCTGTTCATTCAGCACTTCCAGCCACCAGCAGTGCTCCGGCCGCTTCTAGGCCCCAGGCTCCTTATTATGCACCGCCATTGTCTAATGCAACTCCTGCATCGGGTGCTTTCAGCGGTTAGTCCAGCCGATCAGGTCTGAGCCAGTCACAGCAGCCACGTCTTCCGAGAGCTTGTTTTGAGTGTGGCGACACTCATCATGTGGTGAGGGATTGCCCCAGACTCAGGAGCGGTGCATCTCCACAGACCACTCAGGCCCTGCTTGCTCCACCGGGTTCACAGGTTATGGTTACAGAACCAGCTACCACCCCACATGTACAACCAGCTCGAGATAGATGTCGGACAGGTAGAGGTCGCCCTAGAGGGGGAGGCCAGGCTAGATATTATGCCCTTCATGCTAGGACTGAGGCAGTTGCATCTGATTCTGTTATCACATGTATTTTTCTGATTTGTCATAGAGATGCATCTATCTTATTTGATCCAGGCTCCACTTATTCCTATGCGTCATCTTATATTGCTCCGTATTTGGGTGTATCCCAAGATTCTCTATGTTCTCCTCTCTATATGTCTACACCCATGGGTGATTCTATTGTTGTTTATTGTATCTATCGGTCGTGTTTGATTGTTCTTAGTGGTTTTAAGACCCCAACCGATTTAGTATTGCTCAGTATGGTGGATTTCAACGTTATTTTGGGCATGGAATGGTTGTTGCCCTATCACGCTATCCTTGATTGTCAGGCCACAACGGTGACGTCGGCTATGCCAGTTCTACCGCGGCTAGAGTGAATGGGTTCCTCAGATCATGTTCCTAGAAAGGTTGTCTCATTTCTAAAGGCTCAGCGGATGGTTGAGAAGGGGTGTGGTGCATATCTGGCATATGTGAGGGATGTTAGTGTTGATACTCCTACTGTCAAGTCAGTTTCGATAGCGAGGTACTATTCAGATGTATTTTCGATAGATCTTTTACGCATGCCTCTCGGCATAAATATTGACTTTAGCATTGATTTGTTACCGGGAACTCAGCCCATTTCTATTCCACCTTATCGTATGGCCCAAGCAGAGTTGAAAGAACTAAAGGAACAATTGTAAGAGTTGATCGATAAGGGCTTTATTCGGCCAAATGTGTCTCCTTGCGGTGCCCTTGTCTTGTTTGTAAAGAAGAAGGATGGTTCGATGTGAATGTGTATTATTTATCGCCACTTGAACAAGGTTATAGTGAAGAACAGGTACTCATTGCCACGTTTTGATGACCTATTTGATCAGCTTCAGGGTTCTAGAATGTTCTTTAAGATCGACTTGCATTCAGGCTATCATCAGTTGAAGATTCGGGAGCCAGATATCTGGAAGACTACTTTTAGGACTCGGTATGGTCATTACGAGTTTCTTGTGATGTCTTTTGGGATGACCAATGCCCCAACAACATTCATGCTCTTGATGAACAATGTATTTCAGCCCTATCTCGACTCTTTCGTCATTGTGTTTATTGATGACAGTCTGGTGTATTCTCGGAGTGGGGAGGATCATGAGCAGCACCAGAGGAGTGTGCTTCAGACCTTGAGAGAAAAGAAGTTGTATGCAAAATTTTTGAAGTGTGAATTCTGGCTAGAGTTAGTGGCATTTTTAGGTCATGTAGTATCGAGTGAGGGGATCAAGGTAGACCCGAAGAAGATTGAAGCAGTATAGAGTTGGACCAGACCATCCTCAGCTACAGAGATCCAGAGTTTTCTTGGCTTGGCTGGGTATTACCGTCGATTTGTAGAGGGTTTCTCGTCTATTACTGCACCTATGGCTAGATTGACCTAGAAGGGTGCTCCGTTCAGGTGGAGCAAGGAGTGTGAGGAGAGCTTTCAAAAGCTCAAGACTACTTTAACTACAGCCCAGTGTTTGTGTTGCCTACTGGTTCGGGGTCCTATACGGTGTATTGTGATGCATCGTGCATTGGTCTCGGCGTGGTGTTGATGCAGGACGGTAGGGTGATTGCCTACACATCTAGACAGCTGAAGGTGCATGAGAAGAATTATCCTGTCCACGACCTCGAGTTAGCAGCTATTGTTCATGCCTTGAAGATTTGGCGGCTCTATTTGTATGGTCTCCCTTGTTAGGTCTACACCGATCACCGGAGTCTTCAACATCTATTTAAACAGAAGGATCTTAACTTGCAGTAGCGGAGGTGGTTGGATTTTCTTAAGGATTATGATATCACCATCCTTTATCATCCCGGGAAGGCTAATGTGGTGACCGATGCCTTGAGTCGCAAGGCGGAGTGTTTGGGAAGTTTAGCATATCTACCAGTAGTAGAGAGGAATTTAGCCTTGGATGTTTAGGCCTTGGCCAACTAGTTTGTCAGATTTGATCCGGGCTCCACATATAGAGCTCAGATTGAGGTGAAATTTCGAGTGTTTTTCAGACGAAGCATTTGGGTAAGGATGCTTAACTTATTTTTGATTAATCTCCACTAAGATATCATTTATTCTATATTTAATTAAGGATTTGGGTTGAGAAATTTGTGAAAAAGGTAGAAAAATCCTTGGGCCGAATTTTAAGGTTTTGATCGAGAATTTTTTATCGGATTTGAGTAATTTGGTATGGGTGAACTCGCTATCGAATGGGTGTTCGTCTTTTGTGACTATTACCAGATTTCGAGACGTGGGCCCGGGTCGACTTTTTGGGGATAATTCCTTATTAAAGTCATAATTTCATCATTTAAATTAGTTTTTTATAGTTGTATTTATAGCATGTAATTGCTTTTGGCTAGATTTGGGCTGTTCGGATCGGAAAGTTGAGGGAAAGGCATTCTTATCGACTGATTGAGCTTGGTTTGAGGTAGGTGACTTGTACATCCTTGTGTGGGACAACCTCCCCTTAGGTTTTGGTACTGTTATGATAGTTGCAATACGTGAAGGCCGTGCATGCGAGGTGACGAGTGCGTACTCGGGTTAAAATGTTGAAAAATCCGGTTCATGCTGAGTAGTTTTCTATTATTTCCATAATTTAGCTGCTCTAGCCTGTGTAGTCATCATGTTTAGCCTAATGTCGCATGCCTATGTGTCTTAACTCTTACTTGCAACTTGTGCGACATGCTTAGTTGAATTACCTGCTTCTTTGATCTTGTATTCAGTCTCTAACTGTAGGATTCCTGGATATAAATTCGTTGTTCCATAGGTTATGAGTTGTGTATTTACTTTTGGAACTATGAGGCGGTACCTCGGGAGCACCCCTATTGCATGTTTACCGTTGGGACGACGAGGCGGTACCTCGGGAGCTCCCCTGTTATGTATTTACTTTTGGGACTACGAGGCGGTACCTCGGGAGCGCCGCTGTTGCATATTCACATTTGGGACTACGAGGAAGTAGCTCGGCAGCTTCCCCTGTTGTGTATATAATTTGGGACTCTAAGGCGGTACCTCGGGAGCGCTTACTTTTGGGACTACGAGGTGGTAGCTCGGCAACGTCCCCTGTTGTGTATTTAATTTGGGACTCTAAGGTGGTACCTCAGGAGTGCCCCTGTTGTTTACCATTATTTGCCATGTTGTTACATTTCGGTAATTTCTCATCGTTTAAATGCTCAATCATTTTATTATATTGTTATATCTTCTGCCTTGCTTCCTTTTTATTCTAGTAGGGCCCTAACCTGACCTCGTCACTACTCTACCGAGGTTAGGCTTGGAACTTACTTGGTACCGTTGTGGTGTACTCATACTACACTTTCTAACATCGTTTTGTGCAGATTCAGGTACTGCTTACCAGACTAGGTACCTGTAAGCTAGACCATACATGGAGACATCAAGGTACATCTGCCAGCGTCTGCAGACCTCGGAGTCCCCCTCTATCTTCATGATGTTATTTTCTTTATTTTCATTAGACTTTGATGTATAAAGACCTTTAGCATTTTCTCTTTAGAGATTGTGACTTATTTCTACCCGATTTTGGGAGTTGTAATTATTTTGAATCGCGATTCTTATTAAATTTAGATGTTAAGATTGAGTTTAAGATTTATATTTATTTATTCCGCAAAATTGTTAGGCTTACCTTGTCTCAGAGACTAGGTGCCGTCACGACATCCCTCGGAGAGAAATTGGGGTCGTGACGGTATCAGAGCACTAGTTTCATTGGTGGTATGAGCCACAAGCAGGTTTAGTAGAGTCTCGCGGATCGGTACGTAGACGTTTGTACTTATCGTCGGGAGCTATGGAACTGTTAGGAAAAGCTTCACTTCTTTGATTCCTTATCCTGCTAGATTTTGACTTTGAATTCTAAATTTCTATCTTTCTATTCTCTCATAGATGGTGAGGACACGTACAGCTGGATCTGATGACAAGACACACGCGCCCCTACTAGAGCCGCGAGAGGCTGGGGCCAGGGTAGAGGCCAAGGACGTCTATGTGTTGCTGCCAAAGAATTCGCACGAGCTGCTACGGAGGAGCCACTAGTAGCTCTAGTTGGAGGCAGGCACCTGAGACGCCTATTATTGCACCAGCCCTCCAGGAGACTCTCGCGCTATTTCTAAGCATTTTTAGCACCTTGGCTCAGGCAGGATTGATACCACTTGCTCCTGCCACATCTCAGGCTGGGGGAGAAGCATAGACTCCTGCCGCCCGTACCCTAGAGGAGCGGGTCCAGGTCGACCTGGTTCCTGAGGTCATACGGGTGCAGCCGGTAGCTCCAGTTTAGCCTGGGGTTAGGGTAGTATTTTTTGAGGGGGAGAAGCTCAGAATCGAGAGGTACAAGAAGTACAACCCTCCTACTTTCAGTGGCTTGGCGTTAGAGGATGCCCAAGGGTTTCTGGAGGAATGCCACAATATCCTCCATTCTATGAGTGTTGCAGGGTCTAGTGGGGTTTCTTTCACTATGTTTTAGCTTAGAGGAGCGGCTTATCAGTGGTGGCGAGCATATGAATTAGGTAGTCCGACCAAGGCACCTTCACTCACTTAGGCTCAGTTCTTATATATGATTTTAAGGGAGTATGTCCCTTAGAGTCTCAAAGATGTATGGCGCGTAGAGTTTGAGCAGTTACGCTAGAGTTCTATGACCGTGTCAGAGAATACGGTCCAGCTCAGTGATTTGGCTAGGCATGCACCAGCCTTGGTCACTACTGCCTGAGAGCTGGGTCGTCGATTTATTGAAGGGCTCGACCCCAATATCAGATTTAGCATGGCCCAAGAATTGGAGATGGACATCGCATACCAGCAGGTGGTGGGGATCGCTAGGAGATTGGAGGGTATGTTAATTAGGGAGAGAGAGGAGAGGGAGGCCAAGAGGTCTCGAGAGTCTGGCACATATATTGGTACTCGTGTCCCAGCTATAGTTCGTCAGGGTAGGGGCTATGTGGGTTGCTCTGTTCATTCAGCACTTCCAACCACCAACGGTGCTCCGGCCGCTCCTAGGCCCCCAGGCTCCTTATTATACACCGTCATTGTGTAGTGCAACTCCTGCATCGGGTTCTTTCAGCGATCAGGCCAGTCGATCAGTCCCGAGCTAGTCACAGCAGCTCAAGAGGGGTGCACCTCCACAAACCACTCACGCACCGCGTGCTCCACCGGGTCCTCATGCTATGGTAACAGAACCAGCTACCACCCTACATGTACAGCCAACTCGAGGTAGAGGTCTCCCTAGAAGGAGAAGCCAGGCAAGATATTATGCCCTTCCTACTAGGACGGAGGCAGTTGCATCTAATTCGATCATCATATGTATTGTTCCGGTCTGTCATAGAGATGCATCAGTCTTATTTGATCCAGGTTTCACTTATTCCTATGTGTTATCTTATATTCCTCCTTCTTTGTATGTATCCCATGATTCTTCGTGTTTTCCTGTCTATATGTCTACACCCGTGGGTGAATTTATTGTTGTTTAACGTGTGTATCGATCGTGTTTGATTGTTCTTAGTAGGTTTGAGACCAGAGCTAATTTATTATTTCTTAGTATGGTGGATTTTAATGTTATTTTGGGCAAGGACTGGTTGTTGCTCTATCACGCTATCCTTTATTGTCACACCAAGACGGTGGCGTTGGCTATGCCAGGTCTACCGCGGCTAGAGTGGAGGGGTTCCTTAGATCATGTTCCTAGCAAGGTTGTCCCATTTCTGAAGGCTCAACGGATGATTGAGAAGGGGTGTGGTGCATATCTGGCATATGTAAGGGATGTTATTGTTGATACTCCTACTGTGAAGTCAGTTTCGGTAGTGTGGGACTATTTAGATGTATTCCCGCTCGATCTTCCTGGCATGCCGCCCAATAGAGATATCGATTTTGGAATTGATTTGTAACCTGACACTTAGCCCATTTCTATTCCACCGTATTGTATGGCCCCAGCAGAGTTCAAAGAACTAAACGAAAAATTGCAAGAGTTGCTCGATAAGGGCTTTGTTGGGCCAAGTGTGTCGCCTTGGGGGGGTGCCCTTGTCTTGTTTGTAAAGAAGAAGCATGGTTCGATGCGAATGTGTATTGATTATCGCCAGTTGAACAAGGTTATAGTGAAGAACAAGTACCTATTTCCACGTATTGATGACCTATTTGATCAGCTTCAGGGTGCTAGAGTGTTCTTTAAGATCGACTTGCGTTCAGGCTATCATCAGTTGAAGATTCAGGAGCCAGATATCCAGAAGACTGCTTTCAGGACTCGGTATGGTCATTACGAGTTCCTTGTGATATCTTTTGGGCTGGCCAACGCCCCAACAACATTCATGCTCTTAATGAATAATGTATTTCAGCCTTATCTTGACTCTTTCGTCATTGTGTTTATTGATGACATTCTGGTGTACTCCCGTAGTGGGGAGGATCATGAGCAGCACCAGAGGAGTGTGCTTCAGATCTTGAGAGAAAAGAAGTTGTATGCAAAATTTTTGATGTGTGAATTCTGGCTAGAGTCAGTGGCATTTTTGGGTCATGTAGTATCGAGTGAGGGGATCAAGGTAGATCCCAAGAAGATTGAAGCAGCATAGAGTTGGCCCAGACCATCCTCAGCTACGGAGATCCGGAGTTTTCTTGGCTTGGCGAGGTATTACCGTCGATTTGTAAAGGGTTTCTCGTCTATTGCTGCACCTATGACTTGGCCGACTAGTTTTTCATATTGAATGTTTCCGAGCTAGCAGGGTTTTGGCTTGTGTGGTTTCTCAGTCTTCTCTTTATGATCGTATCATAGAGCGTCAGTATGATGACCCCAATTTGCTTGTCCTTAAGGACACAGTTCAGCACGACGATGCCAAGGAAGTCACAATTGGAGATGACGGTGTATTACGGATGCAGGGCAGGCTATGTTGTGCCTAATATAGATGGCTTGCATGAGTTGATTCTCAAGGAGGCTCACCGTTCGTGGTACTTCATTCATCCAGGTGCCGCGAAGATGTATCAGGACTTGAGGCAACATTATTTGTTGAGGAGAATGAAGGACATAGTTGAATATGTAGCTCGGTGCCTAAATTGTCAGCACGTGAAGTATGAGCATCATCGGCCAGGTGGACTGTTTGAGAAGCTAGAGATTCTAAAGTGTATATGGGAGCGGATCACTATGGATTTTGTTGTTGGGATCCCACGGACTCAGAGGAAGTTCGATGCAGTTTGGTTGATTGTGGATAGATTGACCAAATTAGATCATTTCATTCATGTGGTTACTACTTACTCTTTGGAGCAGTTGGATTAGGTTTCCATTTGCGAGATTGTCAGGCTTTATGGCATGCCGGTATCCATCACCTCTGACTTGGGTACGTAGTTTACATCGCGGTTCTGGAGAGCCGTACAACATGAGTTTGGTACTCGGGTGTAGTTGAGTACAACATTTCACCCTCAGACGGACGGACAGTTTGAGCGCACTATTAAGATATTGGAGGATATGCTTCGTGTTTATGTGATGGATTTTGGGGGTACTTGGGATTAGTTCTTGCCACTTAAGGAGTTTGCCTACAACAACAATTATCAGGAGAGCATTCAGATGACCCTGTATGAGACTTTGAATGGTAGGCTGTGGTGGTCTCCAGTGGGTTGGTTTGAGCCGGGCGAGGTTATGCTATTGGGTACTGACTTGGTTCAGGATGCTTTGGTAAAGGTTAAATTGATTCAGGATCGACTTCGTACAGCCCAATCCAGGCAGAAAAGTTATGCGGATCGGAAGGTTCGCGACGTTGCATTCATTGTTGGGGAGCAAGTCTTGCTTCGAGTTTTCGCATGAAGAGTGTTATGAGGTTCGGAAGGAAGGGAAAATTGAGCCCTAGGTTTATCGGGTCTTTTGAGATTCTTGAGAGGGTTCGAGAGGTGGCTTACAGACTTGCACTACCACCTAGCCTTTCTACAGTTCATCCAATATTTTATATTTTCATGCTCCGGAAGTATCTTGCCGATTCGTCTCATGTGTTGGATTTCAGCTTAGTCCAGTTGGACAAGGATCTATCTTATGTTGAGGAGCCAGTGGCCATTTTGGACAGGCAGGTTAGAAAATTGAGGTCAAAGAACATCACTTCGGTGAAGGTTTAGTGGAAGCGTCATCCGGTCAAGGAGGCGAATTAGGAGACCGAGCATGAAATGCGTAGCCGTTATCCTCATCTTTTCACCACTCCAGGTATATCTTTATACTCATTCAAGGACGAACGTTTGATTTGTAGGCCTTGGCCAACTAGTTTGTCAAATTGGATGTTTCCGAGCTAGCAGGGTTTTGGCTTGTGTGGTTTCTCAGTCTTCTCTTTATGATCGTATCAGAGAGCGTCAGTATGATGACCCCTATCTGCTTGTCCTTAAGGACACGGTTCAGCACGACGATGCGAAGGAAGTCACTATTGTAGATGATAGTATATTAAGGATGCAAGGCAGGCTATGTGTGCCTAATGTAGATGGCTTGCGTGACTTGATTCTCTAGGAGGCTCACAGTTCGCGGTACTCCATTCATCCAAGTGCCGCGAAGATGTATCAGGACTTGAGGCAACATTATTTGTGGAGGAGAATGAAGAAGGACATAGTGGAATATGTAGCTCGGTGCCTAAATTGTCAGCAGGTGAAGTATGAGCATCAACGGCAAGGTGGACTGCTTTAGAAGCTAGAGATTCCAGAGTGGAAATAGGAGCGGATCACTATGGATTTCGTTGCTGGGATCCCATGGACTCAGAGGAAGTTCGATGCAGTTTGGTATATTGTGGATAGATTGACCAAATTAGATCATTTCATTCATGTGGTTACTACTTACTCTTCGGAGCAGTTGGCTTAGGTTTACATTTGTGTGATTATCAGGATTCATGGCGTGCCGGTATCTATTATCTCTGACCGAGGTACGTAGTTTACATCACGGTTCTGGAGAGCTGTACAACATGAGTTTGGATCTCGGTTGGAGTTGAGTACAACATTTCACCCTTAGACGGACGGATAGTCCGAGTGTACTATTAAGATATTGGAGGATATGCTTCGTGCGTATGTGATGTATTTTGGGGGTACTTGGGATTAGTCCAGGAGGCGACTTAGGAGACCGAGCATGATATGCCTAGCCGTTATCCTCATATTTACACCACTTCAGGTATATCTTTATACTCATTCAAGGACGAACGTTTGTTTTAAGAGGTGGAGAATATAGCGACCCGGCCGGTCGTTTTGAGTAAAGTAGCCTCGAACCCCTATTTATTGCTTCCTCCATTTAATTTTATGGTTACGTGACTTGCCAGGAGGTTTTGTTTTTTGTTTCGCTGTGAAACGTGACCCGGCCGGTCGTTTTGAGAATATTAGCACTGAACTCCTAATTATTGCTCGCTCTATTGTGGATAAGTAACTTGCCGGGGTGCTTGGTGTAGGATTTGGGAGAGTTTCGAAGTTGAATGGGACCCAAAGTCCCTAATTGGGAGATTAAGTTCTAGGAATTAACCGTTGTTTGAATTGTGTGAAGATGACTCCGAAATGGAGTTTTGATGGTTCCAATAGCTTTGTAGGGTGATTTTTGTCTTAGGAGCGTGTCCAGATGTTCATTTGGAGGCCCTTAGGTCATTTCAACATCAATTAGCGAAACTTAGAAAATTGGACGATTTTCGGGAAGTTTGACCAGCGGTGGACTTTTTGATATCGGGGTCGGATTCCGATTCCGGAAGTTGGAGTAGGTCCATAATGTCAATTATGAGTTGTGTGCAAAAATTGAGGTTTATCGGACTTAATTTGCTAGGTTTCGGCATCAGATGTAGAAGTTAGAAGTTCTAAAGTTCATTAAGCTTGGACTTGTTGGTAGGTTTGGTTGAGATCCCGGGGGCCTCGTGGATTCGGATGGTTAAGGGATCAAGTTGAAGCTTAAAGAATGGCTGAAGTGCACCAGTTATGGTGCAACCGCACCTGCGCAAGTTTGACCGCAGGTGTGGCCTCGCAGAACCGTGAGGTCAAACGCAGAAGAAAAACTGAAGGGGGTGGTCAGTGGTCGCAGATGCGATGTAAAGGATGTTGAAGTGGAGCCGCTTCTACGGAAGGATGATCGCAGAAGCGGAGAGTGAGGGAACTGAAGTGGCCAAGCTTTTTGCAGAAGCGGACGAGTTGGCGTAGAAGCGCATCCGCAGATGCTGATGGATGTGCGCAGCTGCAATATCTTGGAGTTAAGTGAGCTCCACAGATGCGGAGATTTCAGTGCAAAAGCGGTACTGCAGAAGCTGATTTTGGACCGCAAAAGCGGAAGTGCTGGGCAGAATGGTTTAAAATCGAGGGTTTGCAATTTTCTTCATTTTTGAGATACAGAGATCGGACTGAAGCGAATTTTCGAGGGTTTTTCAGAGGAAGCATTTGGCTAAGGATTCTTGATTTGTTTTTGATTAATCTTCACTAAGATATCGTTTATTCTTCATTTAATAAAGGATTTGGGTTGAGAAATTTGTGAAAGGTGGAAAAATCCTTAGGCTGAATTGCAAGGTTTTGATCGAGAATTTTGTATTGGATTTGAGTAATGTTGGTATGGGTGAACTCGCTATCGAATGTGTGTTCGTATTTTGTGATTTTTACCTTATTTTGAGACGTCGGCCAAGGTCGACTTTTTGGGGCGATTTTCTAATTCCTTGTTAAAGTCATATATTCATTATTTAAGTTAGTTTCTTATAGTTGTAATTATAACATGTAATTGCTTTTGGCTAGATTAGGGCCGTTCGGAGTCAAAAAGTGGTCGGAAAGGCATTCTTATCGACTGATTGAGCTTGGTTTGAGGTACGTGACTTGTCTAACCATGTGGGTAGGAGGG
>MCJB01014877.1:0-53686 GCA_002018475.1 Nicotiana obtusifolia
TTTTCAACTTCCGTGTCACAACTCATTTGACTTCAAAACTTAACGTATGACTATCATCCTATTTAAATACCTCAAAAAAACAAATACCTTCTTACCATGTTAGCAACCTTACGGTACGACAACGCACGAACACACAAGGTGTAACAAAGAAAATCAACATCATCAATTTTACAGAGATGTAAAGCAAAGAAGTTAAACAATATTTAGTACAGACATATACACCATGTTCCTTTCCAACTTCAAAATTTTATTTTCATGTAGTATTTGTAATCCTCTAGCAACTCTTTTGGGAGAAGGTTTATACTGTTAGAGCGTCATAACTAAAAATCATTTCCAATGTTTAACAGGTTCTTTCCATGTTAAAGTTTGAGAAGGGCGATCAAGTGCCTGAAGATTACACAAAATCATTTAAAGAAGCAGTTGCAGTTTTCCATCATGCTAGAATGTGAGTCTAATAACTGACAGAACAGCTTTTATATATAGTTCTTCCTTTGTTTTACATGAATGATAACCTTTCTTCTATGTTTAATTAGATATGATGTTAGTTTGAAGCGGACCAAGCACTTGAAACCTATCCCACAACAGCTGTTGCAGTTTCTTGACGAAGAACTTGACTTCTTAGGCCCGTATCCTTTAGTTTCTTTGTGGTTTTCATCCTATTGGAGTTATATGACAAACTTTGTCCTCCTCTTACTTGGAGCTTGCCTTCTGTTATGAATGAAGTTTCAGCATTCTCTAACCTTTTGCAGAATAGTACTTTAAATTGCTGTATCTGATGCTTTTGCAATGGAAAATATGGCGCATTTATCCTTGACAGTCAATAGGGAAATTCTTCCATCATTGGCAACTGCAGTTGCTCAAGGTAGCATAGATCCTTGTACAATGGAGGCCTTCAATCTCTTTCCAAGTACGGTAAATCACGTGTCTACTGCAGACATCAAGAAATTTTGTGGTCCCTTCTCTCGACAAAAGGCATCTGCTCAAGCTTCAAAAGACAGCAGTTTTCTTGCTATTTCTTCAAGTAAAACCAGAAAAGAAACAACAGGCAAGCATGGCATTCAGATTGTCATTAATGCCACAATTGTTTTCTAGTGCATATGGCACTTAGGGGTACATAAATGTGTTGGCAAAATGATAATGATACTCCAAATTTTTATTAACGACAGTTTTTGTGGCATTTTCAGTGGTGGAGACGAAGCAAGCCTCGGATGAACAGAAGCAGTGTCCATTTATGGACGACAAAGAGTGCATAGAGGAAGCAGTAGCTCTTCAAAACTTGCTATGCCCTTCAATATCAACTAGGAAAATGGTGGGAAAAAAGAAAAATAGTCAGCAGAAAGAAGTGTTGAAAGTTCCAGATAATAATCCTTTTAGGAAAAGAAGAGTGGAGGAAATTGAGCCAGATGAAATGGAAAGTGTTACTGAACAAATCTCAGAAGTGACTGAGGTTGAAAGCCTGGAAGTTGTATGTACTACTCCAGAATCACAAAAAAGTGTGGAATCTAAGCCGGTTAAAAGAATTGAATTAAGAAGAGTTACCAATGAAAGGAAGGTTAAGAGGAGTAATTGTCAAAGTTCAGAAAACAAGAAAAACTCTATACTGAATTTCTTTTCTCGAGTGTAATTTATTGAATTTGTTTCAGCCTTGATTAATTTACTTTGATCAGTCACTTTTCTTTTTTAGTCTATTATCTAGCAGATTTCTTAATTTTATCATCAATTATACACAACAATTCCTCTGCCAACATTATAATTTAAGTTTTTTTTAAAGGTCAAGTCTAGGTTAACCTTCCATTATCTGGACCATAACCCTAATCTAATTATGTAAGTTTGATTCTTAGTGCTTATTAAGTAGAAGGTTCGAACTAGATACAGAGTTTAAAATACGTGTTCTGACTTGTGCATATAATTTTGTAAGTAGAAGTCAAGAATTAGGAATTGCAGTACTAAAGCCGTATCATTCATTCTTTTATTCCCTTGCAAACATCATAGCTATATTGTGGAAAGAGCATTCTTGTATTAAACTAACACAACTTGAAATCCTAGTGCCTAATAAAGGTCCCAACTTATGAGTTTCAAGTCCTCTAAAATCTAAAGACACTGAACTACTTTTAATGAGAGAAAAAAAAAAAACACAGACAAGGGCAGAGCCGCCTTAATGCCTGTGGCGCCTAAGTAACCTCTTGAACCATAATGCGGACAACTTTGGGTATCGTTTGAGGGTATTGAAATCAACATAGACAATGCCAAATCTGGAAGTATAACCCAATCTCCATTCAAAGTTGTCCACCAATGACCACGCAAAATAGCCTATGACATTAGCTCCTTCATCTACAGTCTTCTTTAGTTCTTGCAAATAGCTCTTATAGTAAGCAATCCTTTTGGTGTCATATAATGCTTTAGGAAGGGTAATGTTGCCCGCATAATCCATACCTGTAAATCATACACTATTAGTACCGGCATTCTTTTTGTCAAATGCAGCTGAGAAACGTTTCACTAATTAAACAAACCATACCATTTTCTGCCAGAATCATGGTAGGATTTCCATAGCGTTCCTTTACATAGTTGACAGCTTTATGTAGACCCCATGGCACGATATAGAGCCAATCCGAGTGTGCCTAGAATCATATTCAACAAAGATAGTGTTAGCTAATATATTAGTATGCTTTTAGGCTAAAAGCAATGTTAACTTCATCATATACTCACCCTAGGACCAATTGGTACTCCCTTGCGATCATCTACATCAGAGCAAGTGACAGAATTAGAATCAGTAGAACCTCTTACATACTAAAACAAGTAGTTTCATTTACAACTTAAGAACTGGTAAAGCAGTAGTTTCTTACAAGCAAATCCAACATTCCAGTCCTGCTGATAGCCCAAGGGTTGTGGCGTCGTGTAATGAGGATCATACATGTAGTAGGCAGTGTACTGGTTTATGCCCAATAAATCAATTGATCCCTTGACCATCTTAACCTCTTCTTTCGTGAACTTGGGTAATCGCTTCCCCAAAATATTTTGCATGGTTTTTGGGTACTCACCATATACAAGAGGATGCAAGAACCTGTAGAACAACCCCAAAGTATGATTATAGTTTGTCAGAACCCACTCTCTCAACTCAGAAACGACAATGTCTAAATTCTGTATCTACCACCGGTAAGAATCTCCCCTTAATCTAGCAATTGCAATTCATTACTATGGGCGAAAAATCTTACCATCCCAAATGAAAGTCTCTTGCTCTTTGAGCAGCATAGTTGTCGGCTTTTCCTCTTGTCAAAGGTTCATACCACACAAAATCCAACAGAATGCCAAATTTTCCTTTCTGTTTCTCCTGTTATATATTACATTTAGAAAATGAGCTTATAGAAGATCTGCAATTTCAAAAGCAAGGAAGGCCAAAAGGGGGAAATGATATCCTACTTGATACTTTTCGCGATATCTCTGAGCTGCAGAAGCATGACATAAGATGAGATTATGGGCAACAATATACGGCTCAGTTGCCGAATCTCCTTCAGTGCAGTTACCAAACGGTTTAGAACATCTTCCGGGTGCAAAGAATCCAGTATCATACCCTAAAGCAGCAACAACTCTTGGCTCATTAAATGAAAACCAGTTCTTCACTCTGTCTCCAAATGTCTTAAAACAAAACTCTGCATAATCAGCATAATCTTTCCTGCAATATTCCAACAATAAAACCATTACCAAAATAAACAAGCAAATAATTGGTAGTTGCATGAGTTTAAGTGATCATATACTTACACGACTTCACGGCTTAACCATCCATTGTACCTATCTTGAAGTGCTTGTGGTAAATCATAGTGATTAAGATTAGCATATGGGGTAATACCTGTTAAAAATTTGTTTAAAGTTCAGTATAGTACTTAAATATACATTTCCACTACAACAATTTCGAAGATTATGCATTAAAAGGGAGAAAAGAAAGTTACCTCTTTTGAGCATGTAGTCAATCAACCTGTTATAATAAGCAACTCCTTTCCAGTTTACTTTACCAGTTCCGTCTACATTAAAAATTTCAGACGCAAAAAATAAATTATTACTTATTATTTCAAATGGCTAGAGAATAGACTATAAAATAGAAAAGGAATAGTGAAATTACTTGGGAAAATTCTAGACCATGAAATTGAGAAGCGATAAGCTTCAAAATTCAGATTCGCCAACAGATCAATATCCTCCTGAACCCATTACAGTGGCATCATAAACCATAAAGTGATTAATTTTGGACAGCAGAATCAAAGGATCACCTTATACATTAAAAATCTATGGTGAAATATTCAGCGAATAACAATTTGGAAGAGTTATATGGATACACTTACAATTACATATTGTAACTAAATAGCATGCCTTTTGAAAGTCATTAGTTATGACAAAAAATTTCGAGAAAATTCGAATTTCACGTTACTGGAAAAATTCAAACAGCATAGTTTAATGTTCTATACTTGAACTTCAGTCTTATATTATATTCAGTAATATAGAATTCAGTAGTTCCGATTTTATGAAGAGTTTAACTTATATGTAATTACTTTTTTTTACATTATCAGTTCATCGAAAGTAAATATTCATAATATGAGATTGTAATAATAAAGACAGAATTATCCTTTCAAAATCTTTGATACAAACCAAATAGTCATAAAAAATAATCCGAGCATAACTAATTTCAGCATTACTAATACACTCTACTCAGTACTATTCTTATACACCCTACACTATTCTTATACACCCTACGAAACGACTCCAATATGTTGCAGCATATATGAACATAGTACACTCACCTTGTAACGATGATATTGGTCAACAGCGACTTCTCCATTGGCATTGTTTGGTTCAACTCCTGTTTTTGTTATTCCAACAAACTTTATTAGTAAAAACAAAACACCAACAAAATCAAATCACATAATTAAAACTTGTATAATCCAAGATTAATGAGTTAATACCAGGTCGTTTAATGAAAGTATCCCAAATACTAGGTCCACGGCCTTCAGTGCTAGCAGCACCTTCAACTTGGTATGCAGAAGTTGCAGTTCCGAATATAAATCCCTTCGGAAAACTCTCTCTGCTCAAACCTCCGGTGTCTAAACTCAACTTTTCCGGCAACGCATCATTAATATCAGACTTAACTGTAATTACGGCACTTAGTGCTGCAATTAGCAGCATAATTAGCCATGGAGAACTAATTGCTTTAATCATTGTGAACTCAAGGGAGAGGAGGTTTGAGCATAATGTGAAGTACGTGGTGGCAAGACAAATCTATTTATAGAAAATATATAATAGAGTTGGGTCCCATCCTTATCCTATAGTAGTACTTAGTATTCTTTTAGAAGATTAATTAATCAATCTAATTACACTGTCTTTTTTATCGGGATAAAGTTGGTAAATAACGTGTTCCATGCTTATCTGATAAGTACTTAGTAATCTTTTAGAAGATTAATTACTATCTTACTTATTACTCTCTTTTTTATCGGAATAATGTTGGTAAGTGACTAAATATTAATCTAAATTAGGCGATTTTGGTTAAGCTGTTTTAATTCCTATTTATTTCTATCCCTAAATTTTCTCCTTTTTTGATTAAAAAAATAATGATTTAATACATCCTTCCAGATATTAGCAAAATATTTCGTTCTTTCTAGGCCATTAAATTGTTTAAAATAATCGGCCTTAAATACTTGATTATCTTATTATACTCTATGAAAATTAAAGGGATTAATCTTAAAGAGTTTGATTAGCCAAAGGTTTATTTTGTCCTAGGCAAAAACAAAGACAAGGAGAAAATTTAGTAATAATATTAATGTTCATAAGTTGCAGTCGGAGAGAAATATCTCTTTCTTTGTCCTTTACCAAGTCTAATCATTATTCTATGTAAGAAATTACCACCTTTTAATTAATATTTAATATATGGGTGGAAATTATTTTTGTCTTCCCACTTTAATTTACGATAAATTTGAAGGTTCCTTCCAACTTTAAATTGTGAATATTCTCCACTTTCTACTTCTAACATTCTACTCTTGACCAGCAATTCTATAACAACGAAATATGTTTTGCTCTTTAGGGAAATATGAAGTTCGTCTACTAATTGGACATAAATTCATATTTTCATATTCTAATCGGAGATGGAAACAGGACACCTTTAAACCATTTTGAGTTTGAGACGATAGCATTCACGTAATTGGTTGACGAAATATAAACTTTAGCAGAAAAATACGTAGAGCATAACGGGCGGGGTTAGCATGGGTTGCCGCGATTTAGGGGTTGAATTCTTATTACATCACCTCTTAACCATTGAAGCATGAAAAATAACATGTTATAAACTGAGGCGGACCTAAGATTTTGTGATTGTACGGGTCAAAATCTATCTTTAGTCGAAATGGTATTACTAAAATATTTTTGGGCACCACGTGTCGAAGTAATCTAATTATCAACAACGGTCGTGGTCGAAGAGTCAGTAAGACTGAAGTCAAGGAGATGTCATCAATGTCGAGGTCGAGCATCTACAGAGTTATAATGGCTAGTATCAAGATAGGGCATAAAGAAAATATTCTAGTGGATATTTTCTATATTTGTACTATTAGGATTTTTTGAAACATGTTCCCTATAAATAGAAAGAGACACAATGATAGGGGACATGTGATATTCATTTATAAAAATACATTTTGACTTTAGAAAGAGAATCGGATTTTACTGCAAGCCTATAAACATCACCTTTTCACAAAGATTCTTGTCTACACTTTTTTACTAGATCCGAGAATAACTCAGATATTCAAACGGTTGTCCATCACTCATCATTGCCAGAAAGAATATTCACTGATTCCATCATTTCTTGGGTGACTCATTAATTTTATTTACTTAAATGCTATTTATTGCTATTCATCAATATTTAATGCTACATTATTGCCTTTGATTTCTTGAATATTGATTATATGCTGCGGCTGCTATCAAAATATACCTACGTAGTATTTATAGCACTTTTGAGAACTCCATCTTTAGGATATTATTGTTAGCTAAGATTAACCCTCATTAACTAAATTTAGTTAGTTGAACCAAGATCTATATTTTTGGGTCAAACAATTTGGCGTCGTCTGTGAGGACTTCTTAGTTAAATTTTTAGTTTCCTCTAGATCTACAACTAACACAAGTCACTTACGTCAAAAAACTCCGAGATCTCCTTTCTTTGTGCATACAAAACCCTATATGGCAGGTAACCAAGGAGAAAGGACAAAAATAACAAGTGACTTCTCAACCAACCTTATGAATGTCATCAACGAAAGCTGTGAAACAATAGGTGAGGACGTGACGCCCAACGCATTCCCTAGGCGAGAAAGGTCACCTTCCCCACACTGCAACATAACAAAACCTAGAGGAAAAGGGGCCTCCACGTCTGCAGAAGAAGGGACGCCCCCAGCTGTGAAAAAGCTCCTCGAAGCATGGCTGACCGACACACTAGCGAGCATCCTCAACAAACTTGCTCTAGGCATGACTGTAGAAACCGCATGAGCTTGCATGACACAACAAGAAGACGAGCAACGTAACCGACCAAACCCTCCAACGACAGGTATAACTCACAGTATTACTAATTGTGCAGGTGAAAACGCCCTCGCTTCCATCCTAAAAAGGATGGAAGAAATGGAAAATGAAAACAAAGCACTCTGGGACCAGATGAAAGAAAACCAAGAACGAGTTGACAAGATATTGGGAGCTCCCAAGCTGCTGCCAAAAAGGGACGCCGACAGGTTCGAAGAGCAGTTGTACAACGATGTCGCAGCCCCACATGCCATACCAAAACCTTCAAAATGCCGCCCTACCTTAGGATATACGATGGAACGACCGATCCTGAGGATCATGTGACTCACTACGTCACCACCGTAAAAGGCAACGACCTCGCCAAGGAATAAATAACCTCTATTTTGCTGAAGAAATTTGGTGAAACCCGTAGGTGAGGGGCATTAACATAGTATTCACAGCTACCAACCCGCTCCATGGAAACTTTTGAAGAAATGACCGATAAGTTCGTAACCGCCATGACAGAGCCAAGAAGGCCGAAGTAAGAGTAAACGACATATTCACTATTATGCAGTCCTTGGGAGAGAGACTAAGGGACTTCCTCGCCCGGTTCAACAGAAAACTGGTGAATCGATTGATGAAGTATCCTCCAACCACTTGGGACGAAATTCATAGTGCTTATTGTGCCGAGGTCCTAGCAGACGAGGATGACCTCAACTGACCAACTTACCAGCTAACCTCGATACAAACCGAATCCAGAAAAGAGCGAAGAGACAACGCCAGAAGAGATCACTCGGTTTCGCGACCCAACAGGGAACGACACCAACCATACGTCAGGACGGCCGCCGTGCCTCCCCCCGCTATGAAGAAGGTCCATCCCGGCCAAGGACGGGAATTCACCGGAATAAAAGAGATATGCCCCCCTTATTATCTGCTCACAATTTTTTTGTGTCACCTATAGAAGTAATCTAAGCCCTTGAGAAACTCGGAACAAAGGTGAAGTGGCTGCCGAAGATGAGATCAGATCCGAACACCAGAAGATCTGACGCCCTCTGTGAGTTCCACCAGGAACGTAGGCACAAAACAGAAGATTGCATCGCCCTCAGACAAGAAGTCGTAAACATGTTGCGGCAGGGGCACCTCAAAGAGCCGTTAAGCGATAAGGGGAGAACCAACTTCGCCACAGGATGTGAACATTAAGGCCCATCAAAGCCGCCATCGCCAGCTCATACTATCAATATGATCATCGACAGCGGCGACAATGCCTCTATCAACGACGTGAAGTTCACCACCACTCACTAGCTCAAGCAGTCTATCACCCGCAAACGGTACGACAGACTCGAAAAAAGTATCATCTTCGTCGAGTTAGATGCCGATGGTTTGACTTTTCCTCATAATGATGCCCTCGTTATTACTTTACGTATTTTAAATACTGATTTCAAATGCATCATAGTGGACGATGAAAGTGGCACATGCATTATCCATCCCCGAGTCCATACCCAAATAAGACTCGAGGATAAGATAGTGTCTCGCTGCATCACGCTAATCGATTTTAATAATGTAGTTGAGCGTACATATGGGGAAATTACACTCCCCGTCTTGGCTGGCGGCATGACTCTGGAGACGACATTTCACCTCATGGACCAGACCACTGCATACAACGCCATAGTGGGACGACTATGGGTACTTCCTGTGAGAGCCATCCCCTCCAGCATATACCAAGTAATTAAATTCCCAACACCATGGGGAATATTCAGCATTCGCGGGGAACAATGCGCATCCAGGGAATGCTACCGCATCGCCTTAGACAGCACGACAACCCAAAAAAAGACAAAAAAAAAAGAGGCATAGCAATCAGCAGGGTCGAGGTCGATGCAAGAAGAGATCGGGGACGTCATCATGGGTCCCAAAATGGTCGAAGCTGCAGATTCAACCATAGAAGACCTTGACCCCGTCCAATTAGACCTCAACGACCGCAACAAAGAGGCATATATCGACTGCAAACTCCAGGAACCGGGTAAATTCAATCCATTCTTAATATCTAATGCAAATTTGTTTGCCTTCAGCCATGCAGATATGTCGGGCATCCCAAGGGAAATCGCCACTCACACCCGTTCCACCCCTAGTGAGACAGGTCAGACGCAAATCCAACTCCGCCATCAACGAAGCAGTTCAGGAGGAAGTGGAAAAACTGTTAGAGAACGGCTCCAGCAGGGAGTCGAGGTATACTAAGTGGATCTCCAACGTGGTAATGGTCAAAAAAAAAAATTGAAAATGGCATATGTGCGTGGATTTCACAGATTTGAATAAAGCATGTTAGAAGGACTCGTTCCTATTAACCCACATCGACCAACTCATCGATGCAACAGCGGGGCACAAACTATTGAGTTTCTTGGACGCTTACGCGGGCTATAACCAAATTCTGATGGAAGAAGAAGACCACGTTCATCACCCACCAAGGAGCGTATTGCTATATGGCCATGCCGTTTGGGCTGAAGAACACGTGGGCTACATACCAAAGAGTGGTAACATAGATATTCAAAGACCAGCTTGGTAAAACCATGGAGGTATATATAGATGACATGTTGGTCAAGTCCGAAAAGGCAGAGAATATCGACCATTTAACAGAAACTTTCAACATACTAAGACGGTACAGAATGAAGCTGAACCCGGAGAAATGCGCGTTTGGCGTAGCTTAGGGAAAATTCTTAGATTTTCTGGTGTCGCAACGAGGGATCGAGTTCAACCCAGACCAGATCAAAATTATCGAGGGAATATCAGAACTCTTAACCACTAAAAAGCAAGACCAAAGGTTGATTGGTCGAATCGCCGCCCTATCAAGATTCATCTCGTGGTCGTTGGATAGATGTCATAAATTCTTTGGCGTAGTCAAAAAGGACAACAGACTCGAATGGACTCCTGAGTGCGTCCATGCTGTACAAGAACTGAAGGCATACCTATCACCACCAACCCTGCTTTCAAAACCCGAACCTGGAGAATGACTCCTCGTCTATCTAGCCGTCAATGAGGTAGCGGTAAATGTAGTCTTGATCCGCAAAAAAAAGGTACACAATCTCCCATCTATTATATTAGAAAAACACTCATCGACACCGAGACGAGGGACCCGCACCTCAAAAAATTAGCTTTGGCCTTGGTCATAGCTTTACGAAAACTTAGACCCTATTTCGATTGCCACCCCATCTCGGTCGTCACAACCTTTCTCCTGAGGAGCATTTTGGCTAAACCTGAGCTATTAAGGAGGCTGGCCAAATAGGCCATCGAGCTAAGCGAGATAGATATCAAATACCAGTCGGGAACAGCGATAAAGTCTAAAGTGCTTGCTGACTTCATGGCCGACTTCAGTGCAAAAATAATGCCTGAAGTCGAAAGGAAAGCCGTCTGAGCTACCCTCCAAACACAAGAACTATGTGTCCTATACACCGACTGCGCATCCAACGCGTCAGGGTCCAGACTGGGACTCGTACTCGATGTCCCTACAGGTGAAGTAATTCTCCAGTCCATAAGGTGCCCGGATATGAATAATAATGAGGCCAAGTATGAGGCCGTAATTGCAGGATTGAGGCTAGCACTCAAGTATAGGGCGAAACTGTTGAAACTCCGCTGTGATTCCCAGCTCGCAGTCAACAAAGTCATAGGGACTTTCAGAATCAAGGAACAAAGGTTGCAAAAATACCAGACCGAAATCTGCAAGCTATTGCCTAAGTTCGACGAATGCCAACTCGATCAGATCCAACGGGTGCAGAATGCCGAAGCAGATGGCCTTGCCAAACTGGCAGCAACTACCAAAAGCATCACGACCGGCGATCAAAGTGTAGTCCATCTACTCAACTCATCACTAGACCAAATCGAGGTAAAAACCATAAACTTTACTCGGGAATGACACAATTGTATTTTCAGGATGACACACATTCCCAGGCGACAAAAAAGAAGCCAAGAAACTAAGAACGCAAGCGACCAGATATAGTCTCCTTCATAGCGACCTATACAAGAGGACTTACGACGGCCCTCTAGCGAAATGTTTGGCCCAAACCAAACCCAGAACCCTAGAAGAAGTCCATGAAGGAAATTACGGTGCTTACTCCGGCAATCGAGCATTGGTCAGATGCCTTATACGGGCGGTATACTATTGGCCCACCATGAAAAAGGACGTCACAGACTTTGTGAGGAAATGCAAGCAATGTCAAAAGTACGCCCCAATGATTCACCAAGCGGGTGAACACCTCCAATCAGTCACCTTCCTTTGGCCGTTCATCAAATGGGGAATGGACATCATGGGCCCCTCTCTCAGCAGGGCGAGGTAATATACGATTCCTTTTAGTTTTAGCTGACTATTTCTCTAAATGGGTGGAAGCAGGAGCATTCGCCCAAATACGGGAACATGAGGTAATCACCTTTATATGGAGAAACATCATCTGCCGATTCGGCCTACCCAAGAAAATCAGCTGCGACAACGGACCCCAGTTCATAGGAAAGAAATCCGTCGAGTTCTTCGAGCGTATCAAAAGGATACTCTCAACCCCATATCACCCAGCGGGGTAATGGGCAAGCAAAGTCCTCCAATAAGTCCATACTAAATATTATGAAGAAAAAGCTCGACGACGCCCGGAAATACTATCAAAAGTATTATGGGCGTACCGAACAACTTTGAAGACGAGCATAAGAGACGCCTTACTCTTTGGTCTATGGGACTGAGGCAGTAAGATCGGTCAAGGTCAGATAACCCAGTCTAGAGTACTCTCACGAAAGCGGGACGAATAACGATGAGAGCAGAAGGCAGGAACTCGACGAACGAAGAGATATGGCGTACATAAGAATGGTCTTCCAAAACAACAAGCAGAACGCTATTACAACAAGAAAGCAAAGGCCTGGCTGCTTAAAGTTGGGGACTATATATTGAAAGCCAAACCTCAAGCGAGCAAAGACCACCTGGAAGGCAAGCTGGGAGCAATCTGGGATGGTCCGTACAAAATCACTGCCAAAATCGAATAAGGGTTCATTCCAACTAGAGACAATGGAAGAAAAGCAACTTCCAAACAACTGGAACATCAGGCACCTCAAATACTTCAACTTCTGAGAGAAAAAGTGTCCCCCAAGTCATACTCTTTTTCCTTCACTTAAGTTTTGTCTCGTTTGGGTTTTCTCGAGGAAGTTTTTAATGAGGCGGTGAAGGTAACACTTCGATTCGAAGTACGTGAGAACATAACTGTTGTTACTGTTTCATTGCTCAACTTCTCAATACTCTCCAAGTCAAACAATGAAGGGACTAGGTAAACTGGGACTGGGACTGGAACACCAGCCAACACCCAAAATATGTAACTTTCTCCAAGTGTGTAACCAAAGCAACAATGTCAAAGTAATGACAAACTTACGTTTATCAAGACACTTTTTTCATATTAAGGTTATGTTCGACCTCGCTCGAACAACACCTACCGGCCTTGGCCGCGATTTAATGAAAGGTTATGTTCGACCTCACTCGAACAACACCTACCAGCCTTCGATTGCGATTTAACGAAAGGTTATGTTCGACCTCGCTCGAACAACACCTATCGGCCCTCGGCCTGGATTTAACAAAAGGTTACGTTCGACCTCACTCGAACAATACTTATTGACCCTCGGCCGTGAGTAAACAAAAAGTTATGTTCGATCCCATTCAAACAAACACCTATCGGCCCTCGGCCACATTTCAACAAAGAAACACATACGACATATGCATATTCTGCTCCAAGGCCGCGTCCAGCTAAAAAGACAACAACAATAAGAAGGACAAAAGTCAAACGAGCAAATAATAGAAGCAAAAAACATACAAGTATAGAAAATAAGCCACAGAAAGGGAAAAAGATACAAGGAACAACTTTGATATTTCATATTTAAACGGTTTACAAAGGCTCATAAAGACGCTGACAAAAATACACAATCAAAAAGGAAACTAATAGTCGCCTCCATCATGACTTTTAGTGCCTTCACCAACTTGGTCTTTAATGGCGTCACCACTCTGACCGCCAACACCATAGCCATCTCGATCCCCCTCGTCGTCGCCACCTTCGCCCTTAGGATAAGCGGTATCATACCAGGCATTCTCCTTAAGCCGGTCTACACCCACGTTTCCATCCCCCTCATTGGCCTCAGGCGTAGCAAAGTCATATCCACAAGCAACTCGAGCTTCACGAGCCTTAACACAAACATCTTCAAGGGCAGCCTCAGGGACGGACCCCGCCTCATGCAAATCTCGAAATACATCTAACTGGGCCTCAACGTAAATCCATTCTTCATATAACTCTCGAGGTAATTTAGGAAAATCTGAAATACGGGAGGAGGATGGCTGTGGAAGTAACTGGGCCCTCTCAGCCTCCAAAGCAACCACTCGATCATGAAGAACGAAGTTGTCTTTCTCCAACTCTCCGATCCTCTCCTCGAGTCGATCCTCCTTGGCTCTCGCTGTTGATTGATCATTCTCCCGCTCGGCTCGGAGGGTCCTATTCGCCAACTCAAGAATATCTCCTTCCTCCGAGCATCCGAACAAGAAGATTCCCCCTTCTCGAGCTCCTTTTGCTTCTCGGCAATCTCACTATTGAGGGCCTCCAGCTAAAGATGACACTCTTCTAACCGCCCCCGCAGCTCGACCACTTGAGCTTGAAAATCACTACATTGGGCCTTGACGCCCCTGCTGACCTCAAGTTCCTCTTCTCTACTCCTCAAATTCCCCTCAAGGACGATATATTTCTCAATGACCTTCACCAGCTCATCATCTTTATCTTTCAACTCGTCCTTAAGGGCCTGCATATCACCGCTTTCGCGAAATTACCTGCGGAGATCTCGGTACTTGCCACAATACTCTTATCTTTCAACTTCACAAATATTTCTTTACGCTTCTTCTCCCTCCGGGCACCTCAATCTCCAAAGTCATCGCCTGCAGTCATAAAAAAGGAAAGCAAAAAAAAAAGAAGTCAAACCAAAGGCGCCCTGAAAGCAAAAAAAAGAAAGAAAGAGAGAAAAGAGGTTGAAACACAAACACTCAACCTAAGAGCAAGGCCGGCAATGCTCCTCGACAAAGCACCATCATCTATTTCTTTAAGGGTCTTTCCCTCTATCTCTGAACAGAGAGGATCGAGGGAAGAGACTACCTCCTCGGTGTTCTTCAAAAGGTCACGCTCCATGGGGATCGCGATAGTCCTCGTAGACCCCTCCAACCTTACCTCAAGCTGGGTAAGCCCCTCCTCCATCATCCTCAGGTCGTCCGCATCAACGTTGGAACCTGATTCATCGCCCTCCTCAGCGACGCTTTTGCCCTTCTTATTGGCCGGCGATGAGGTATCTACAGCCGTTTGAGAAGCGATGCCTCCTCTCGCCATGAAGTATCAAGAACATCAACATCCATTCATTCAGTTTCCATCATCACTGAAGGAAGAGACACATCCATATCACCTTCCCCTGACCTCGGAACCTCGGGACTCGGCTCAATATCATCCCTCACACAAATGGTCGTCGTCTCACGTAAGGAAAGTTCCCATTCCACCGCACGGCCCCGGCGACTCCTTCACCAACGTTCACGACTCTTCTTTCGAGGCAGGAGATCTCCCTCACTAGGCAGAGGTTCATCGTCCTGATCGATGAGAGAATATAGGGGAGAAGCCAAAGTCTCCACGGCCAAAGCGGGAACAAATTTGGACGCGGCGACGGAATAAAGATAAGATTAGCCACAATCGAAACAGGGGCAAAAATTGACGGCGTAATAGCTTTCCTCTTCTGGAACGAGGGCGCGGGAGCTATTGACTTCCTCGTAGACCCCCTGGCCAAAGTTAAAGAAAAACAAAGAAAGCAAAAACCAGCGAAGGAAAAAGAACAAAGAAATCAAGAAGCCGATGGTAAATAGGAAATTACTAGTCGAAGGGAGAGCAGGCCCGAATTTCTTGAATAAACTTGGCCATTCACGAATCTCTACGATGTGAGGGAGGAGCCGCTCGACCCAATCAAAAATATGATCGACCAAAGGAGGAGGCGAAGTCTTGCCTACAAAGGAAAAAATGCAAAAGGTCAAAATCCATGGCCAAACAAAGGGGAGAAATCAGGTACCTACGAGTAGAGGAAACAGGTACTTACAAGCATAGTTCCAAGCCTCAGGAAAACCGCCGACATTGGCCACCACGTTCTGACAAAAAAGAAATTGAACCAGAATTGACGGTTGGCCTTGTCATCCATCTTTACCCCCAAGAATTTTCCCTCTCGGTGGTGAAGATTCAACATCATCCCCCCTATAAAAGCTAGGGGCGAATAAGTGTATTAAGTGTCGAAGTGTCAATTTGACCCCGGCTAGCTCGGCAAACTTGGTAAGCATCTTTATAATTTTATAGACGTAGGGCACAAGCTGAGCTGGGCAAACGCCATAGTAACGATAGAACTCCTCGACCAACGGTAGGAGAGAAAAGGAATAGCCAACTTGGAAAGGATAGGCATAGAGGGCACAATACCCGGGACAGTGGACTTGTATCACGTCCCCTTCAGCGAGGATCAACTCGATATGATCAGTAAGGCCAAATTTGGCCTTAAGATCCGCTGATTCCTTTACCATCATCATTGATGATAATCTCCTAGTACGACCTCATAGGCTTTGGTAAGATCGAATCTAGAATCAAGGTTGCGTGGGACTATTTCCTCCACCGACAGGAAAGTTTCATCCTCAACGGTGGTGGAAACATTCTCCCCACAAGAAAGGAAAACCACTGCCAAAGGAGCAACACAACTCCCCTCGCCAACCTCAAAAGGTAAGTTAGACATGAATCAATATAAAGAAAGAGAATAACAAGTAAACCCTAAACTCTAAACCCTAAACCCTAAAGAGAGTAGAAAGGATTCTGCAAAGAAGATGAAGGAGAATCTATTACTTAAAGAAAGGAAGGATTTTGGAAAACGTTTCAAAGTCGACAAACCTTCCCCTATTTATAAGGTTTGAGAGGCACCAGAATTAAAACAGCGGGTCATGATTATCAAGGAAATTGAAATGACAAAGCCCATCAAGGGTCATACCTAAATCGATGCAATGCATCGGGAAACTGCGTCACTATGATGCATGATGTCATGACATCACTTTTTCTCTTGGACCAGATGGCCCCTACTGACTTCTCCGATAATTCAAAAAATTCAAAATATGCGGACCTCAGAAGGCCACGTAGCCCTGTTTCCACGACCACGACCTCAGCCAACTCCATAGAATTGTATCATGAACGACATTGTCCGCTTACAGACCTCGTCCGCATAAACGACCTCGATAAGCGCAAGGACTAACTGTATGGGTCAAAATCTATCTTTAGTCGAAAAGGTATAAGTAAAACATTCCTGAGTCACCACTTGTTGAAGTAATCTAATTATCAGCAAAGGCCGTGGTCGAAGAGTCAGTACAATTGAAGTTGAAGAGATGTCATCAAGGCCGAGGTCGAGCACCTTTGACAGAGTTATAACGGCTAGTTTCAAGATAGGACATAAAAGAGAATATTGTAGTGGATATTCTCTGTATTTGTACTATTAGGATTTTTAGAACATCTTCCATATAAATAGAAAGAAACACAATGATAGGGGACATATGATATTCATTTATGACTTTAAAAAGAGAATCTGATTTCATTGCAAGCCTACAAACATCACTTTTTCAATAATATTCTTGTCTACACTTCACTAGATCCGAGAATAACTCGGATATTCACAAGGTTGTCCATCACTCATCATTACGAGAAAGAACATTCACTGATTCCATCCTTTCTTCGGTGACTCATTCATTCTATTTACTTAAATATCATTTATTGTTATTCATCAATATTTAATGCTACATTATTGCCTTTGATTTCTTGAATATTGATTATATGATGCCGCTGTTATCAAATATACCTACGTAGTATTTATAGCACTTTTAAGAACTCCATCTTTAGGATATTATCGTTGGCTAAGATTAACCCTCATTATCTAAATTTAATTAGTTGAACCAAAATTTATATTTTTGGGTCAAACAGTGATGATGGTACACAATTACAAAGAGGTGGATCTAAGATATAAATTTTACGGGTTCAACTTTTAATTTTTCATATGTATCTATACTCCTCAATGTGTGAGACTTAGTACACGAAACAAAAAAAAATACTTAATTAATATGCAAGAAGTGACACTATGTATGCCCATCTCTAGTGGGTGCGAAGTTCTAGAAAAAGAAGGGAAAAAATAATAAGATAGACATAAAATTTAACTCTCAACCTCACTTAAAAAGGTGCATTTAATAACCATCGCATCATAAATGATACTTTTGAGTTTGGGTGCACACATATTTATCTAAATATTTTTAAAAAACTATTAATATTACCGTACATGATTGAGATAAGGGAGCATGAGTTCACTTTGACCGAATGAATTCGTGGCAAGTACAAAAAGGGTATATTAGTTCCTCTACTAAGATTGGGTAACTTCACACCCTCACCTTTGTGGTTTTTCCTTTGTTCTCTATCTCACAAAGGTTACATCATGCATGTTTAATTATTTTTTTAATTTGGATAAATCTATGTAAGTTGTCAGTTTTTCTTTAAAACAATTTTTAAAGAAGTTTGGTATAGGAGAAGAAGTTGTACAAACGACACCTTTATAATTTTTCAATAAAAAGCCCTCAAGAAAAGTATGACAAATTTCCATCTGATAAACGCTTTGGTGGTTCACAAATTATTACTCAAGAAATTTACCAAATTTCAATGGTTATATGGAATTTGCTCCTCCAATTTCTCTCTATATTTTAGTTTGTAGGACCAGTATTCCACCTCATCCGTGACTCGTGCTTTGTGAGTTATGGTACCAAGTATCAAGTTGAGAAAGGCAAAAACAAGGTGATAAACAACAAAAACTGTAGAACGAAGGACTCTTTTGTTGACCAAAAATGAAACAAATTGCTTCAATTATTGGTAACAAACAAGGGAGAGAAATTTGTATTGATAAGAAGGGATAAAAGAAGTGGTGGTAACACTAGGTACTAGATTTTATTGGTCCAGTTCATATATATCTTTCACTTAACAGACTCTCTTTAGATATTTTCTATAGGAATTTCTTGATAAATATCTTGATTTTGAGGCTGTTTGTTTATTTTATTATTGCTTCAAAATCACCAAAATGGTGTAGCTTTAAATTAAATGATCTTGTGCTTGAGACCTATATGTAAAATTTTCTTTCCTGCTCGTCTTTCATATGCCATTTTCCCCCTAACGTCTAGTATTTAAATCTTATGTCCGGATAGTTCGTAAAATTTTAGTCGATTAATTGATAAAAAAATTATATTGTGCTGCAAGCAGAAGCCATTAATGGTTACAGCGTACAGACACTTAAGAGTTCTTTGTGCTGATCATGTACCCTATGGAAAAAGAAGATGAAATCCCTCATTAGAACAATTACCTGGCCTTAGAGCTTCGAGGATTTTCTTTTGGGATGGTCTTAGATTTATCATATGCTATCCAATGGAAATTTTTGTTTTCTTATACCCTTGTTAATTTGATAAGTTCAAGGTTAGTTTTATTTCGGAGTGGCAAACGGGCGTGTCGGGCTGGATATGGACCGGATCAAACAGGTAGTGAAAAAACGGATAAATTATCCGACTCAACCCATATTTAATACAGATAGGAAACAAGTTAACCGGCAGATAATATGGGTAACCATATTATTCATGGTTTCATGAATATCATCACTTTTGGGAGAATTCTTAGTCTTTCAAACTTGAGGAACCCCCAATATTGAGAGTTTTACAAATGTAAAAGTTAAATCCATTAGTTAGCCATTTTCTAAATGGATAATATGGTTCTTATCCATATTTGATCCGTTTTTAAAAAGTTCATTATACAACCTATTTTTTCATAAATAATATGAGTGATTAAGTGTTTTCCTTTAACCATTTTAGCGCCCCTAGTTTTATACAACAGTTTCTACCATGTAACTGGTGAAATATACTCTCTTCTAAGATTAGGTTTTTCCCAACTATGTTCTCACTTACCCTCCACGTGACTCAACTTTTTACGTATTGGACGAGGCTACTAGTTATTATAGATTAAGAGCTGACTATATATTGTTTAGCATGTTGGTGTTAAATAGCACAGTCAAACAAATCAAATGAGAAGAATTGATTAGTTAGTCCCTTGGCTAAAATAGAGATATGGTTTTCACTGTGAGATTGGATACTATTCCCATTTGGTCTATTCATAACAGAAAGGACTCTCTGGGCCCATTTCTACGCACGCCTGCTGAAAAAGAGGTCCTTTTGTTACTCCAGCCGTATTCTTACATGCTATTTTCAGACCCCAGAGGGGCTGGCTGTTAAGCAGTCACGTGAACTAGACTAGATTTTTAGCCTAATGTTAAAATCACCGAATCTTACCTTCTTGGGCGACTAAATTTGATTTCTGACATTTTTTAGGTCTTCCAAAACCAACGTTCACTTCATCCCTTCAATAAAATTTGGGATATGTGACCTTTTTCGATGCCTCGAAAATTAGCTTAAACTTGAAACTACCTCAATAGCAAATTAATGCAAAATACTAGAATTCATGAAACATTATGCAAGAAAAAAGAGGAACTAAATAAATGACTCAGGATGCAAATGTTAGTCCTTTCAAATAATTAACGGTGGCAATGGTTGCAGAAATATGATCACTACTCACATAACAGAGTGAAGAATAAGAACAATCAAGGGTCAACATAACGGAAAAGACGTCACAACTTACAAATACGACCAAAACACTGCAAATCCCTACAAAAGCTTGAGCAATAAGATCACACTTGCATTATCATAACACCAAAAAGTTAAAATGTAACCGAAAACCTATAATTGGAATGACAAATTATATAAAATCAATGCATACATTACATACAAATGTAAGAAGCAAAAACAGAAACACGACGCAAATTTAACGAGAATGGCGGCCAATAGTCTTGTGATTGCACAAAGACAAAAATCCCAACTCGACAGCCTGCTATGGTCTCAGTACCCAGACTGAAGCCTTCCGTGCTTGAAATAAATCCAAGTTGAACTATTTGATTTTTTTTTACATCTTTAAGAAACTAAGAGCACCTTCTTGTGTATAGGGAAGTGTGATGATCGTTCGGGAAAACTCTTAACTTGGTGTTTCCCTATTACCATGTTTACAAGTAGTGGCACCATTCATAGGGCTGTCTAAGTTGAGGCCAACCAACATTTCAAAGCTCAAACTGCATTCCGGCCGACTAATATGAACTCCTCAATTGCTTATCAAGCGATCTCAATTATTGTGGAGTTATTCCCCATACACGAACACAAGCATCCTCGCCAGAACTCACTATACTGTGTTCATCAGTAAAAGCTAGTCCATATACTCCACCCAAATGAGCTCCTTTAATCGTGATTCGATTCGAAGCTGGCTTGCTGATGTCATATATGATAACACATGTGTCGAGAGATCCAGTAGCTACCATAGTGTTATCGGGTGACCATGCCAGGCAATTTATTCGGGCAGTATGGTATAACATATTCTTAAGCTTCACCTTTAAAACAGAAACTCTTTATTAGGTACCGAATGTTTGATATAGCTAATGTTAACTGTGAAAATGATAATTATTACCTCACGAGATGCACGATCCCAGACAACTGCTTCTCGGTTCACATCTGCTGATGCAAACATGGAAACATCTGGAGAGTACCTAATGACAGTAATAGCTCCCCTGTGTTTTTCAAGGACAGCTTCTTCACTGAGAGTATCGCCCGTGATGGAATACAAACGCAGTTTACCATCCTGACCACCCACTATTGCTTCAGTTCCATCAGGTGAAATAGCAGATGCTGTCACGGTGAATCCGAGGTCTATGGTTGACAGCACTTTTGTACCACGGAGAAGAATGACTCCAGTATCAAAAGAAACTAGAGTCACTTCAGGAGAACTAAGGGCAAGGCTCAAGTCCTTAGGTTGGTTGCCGACATCTATAGAATTTGCGTCTCCACATTGATCTCCAAGGAGAGACACTCTCCAGATCTAAGTCCCATCAAAAAGCAAAAAATTGCATTATAGCCAACAGTTGCCAGGAACTCCACTTTTGTTTTGATTTAACAAAATTGTCTGAGCATATTATTTTTAGCCCAAAGAAATAAGAGAACATAGAGAAGCAGGGAAAGACTATAAAAATCCATAGTATTACACCCTAATCACACATAAAACAGGTAAAGATCTTAGAAATCCCACAGTATAAGTATCTACTCAATTATAACTGGCAATATCATCTAATCATATTACTGGTAAAAGTGGTGCAATTAATTTAAACGGTGAAATAGTCCGTCTGTTAGATCTTTCAGCAATTAAGGTTATATAAACCGGTATGGTACATACGCAAGGAGAAATAACTACTCCCATCTTGTAAATGGATAAATAACATATGCTTAGATGAGTGATTGAATCATAGCAAGTACTTTTGCTTTTACAAAAAATCCACACAGAATCGGATGGAATCATAGCATCAATAAAGTACTAGCCAGATCTGTGAGAGGCCTTCTTCTATTCACAAAAAGTAAAATTCACAAATCATCTACTTATATGTGTATAAAAGAAAAGAAAAGGAGATCTTACAACTCACCTTATTGTCAAATCCACAAGACACAATTTCTCCTTCCACAACTGCAAAGCATTTGATTTGAGAATTCACCTTTCTCTCTAACTTTCCACTATATCCAATGCCTTGAATCCATTTAACAATCAAACCATCATAACTGCTAGACAACATAATTTTCGGGTCACTTTTGAGAACAGCTAAGGAATTAACATTTTTCATGTGTCCAGAAAATGACACGGGGGATTTTTCCAGATCACTTGCTGAGAATATGGAAATAGTTCCACCAAGAGAAACAGTAACAAGGTGATCATTTTGCCAGAGACAGCCAACTAGCATGTCCTCAACTCCACCTGAACCAGGAGCAGTCAGTGTCTTTTTCACTTTCCCTTTTCCATCATCAGATATGTCCCATACTTTTGCTGACTTGTCAGCAGAGACAGTGAGTACCTGAAATATATAAACCATCAGACCATGTATGTATACTCATAACAGGAAGCATTAATAGTGCACAAAAGACAGATGCACCATGATAGTAGACTGACAAGCTACAGTTTTTAATTTTCATCCAAGCTGGTTCCTTCAGCAATTATGATGAAAAAGATTCCGTAGAATTAGCCAAATAGGAGAGGAGTATAATGAATTTTCAACATGAGAAAGCCAGCCACAAAAATAGTGTAATATAACATACTCCTCGCCAATAACTACAGTGATTATTGGCATATTCAAGTGGCTCAGCACTCTCAAGGGAATAAATTACCACTAAACATTGAAATCCAGGTCAACAGGGAAATTAAATGAAATTGAACTAGCAGGGGAGAAAGAAAGATCACCTGTTTACTATCAGGACTCCAACTAACAGCATATATGCTTCCTTGATGACCATCCTCAGATGACAGCTCTCCAATTATATCTCCTGTTTTAGCATCATAGATAATGCCCTTCTTGTCAGAGCTTACACTGATTAATTTGCTTCCATCTGGAGAGAACCTCAAACAATTAACAAAATTTGAATGCTCCCTGCAGATCCATGGAACAATGACACTTCAATCACAACTAGTTCCAACATGTTAGCTATGACGGCAATCATGCTTATGTTAGACGGGTTGTTATAAGAACATATCAGAAGTGGCTGAACTTGGACTGCAACTATCACTGTTGTTTTATTTCCTTTAGCAATGCTACATTGGTCTCACTTCTACAACGCAGTAGACAGGGGATGAAAGCCACGTTGCAACATGTACTGTAAAAGTTGGATAGGAAAGGAAATATATGGTATAAGCATGATGCAAGCCACTCAACTGCAGGAATGTCTTTCTCATGTAGACCAAGTTGGTGGACCCACAATGGCCCTCATTATAGCATGGAAAAGTGATTTATTTTCAGAAAAAGACAGGTCTTAATGTTCTTTTGACATTGTCAGTCTTCTCTCCTGGTTACTATTTTACTGTCTATCGATGAACTCATTTCTCTTTGCTTGTTTCAATAAACATTTTGGACAAAACAATAACTGTGAATTGAAACTGAAAAAAGAAAAGAGACACTTATTCGGATTTAACATAACAGTAAAGCTAAGGAACCTGTGAGACAGCTTGAATTTAAACGGGGGTCCTTCATAAAAGTTCACCAAAAAGTCTTCCCCGCACGTGGCTATGCGAAATGGTCTTGTGGGCTTAAATGCACAACTCAAAACTCTCCTTGAATGGCCATCGAATTCACCCACATTTGTTCCTGAGTCCCACCTGCCAAGATAGTTCATCAAACAAGGATATTGGATATGCAAAGATAGCAATATTATGACATAAAGCACGTACGGGCACTTAAAAATGTGCTAAAATGTGTTTTAGACTAAAATGAAGAGAAGAGGCACATGTACAAAATCCTTCGCGACGAAGTTCGCTAAAAGGGTATTAGAAGAGGCACATGTACAAAATCCTTCGCCATGAAGTTCGATAAAAAATTGTTTCTTTGTCGCGTGTTTCTTTCTTCTTTTTCCAATTCACACAATGCCCTAACTACCCGCCGGCCACCTCAAAACTACAGACATGGTTATAGCGTTAGAGAGAAAGAATAGGCAAACATAGACTTAGACTCCCATTTAATCTATATGACGTTGTTTCACCTTCTCAGTTAAATGGCAAAATTATAATCATCAAAAGGTCCAAGTAACATACAATAATTACAAGTGTTTTGTTATGCTTGATGTGAAATATTTGTGTTTTGTCACATCTTCCAGTTATTGTCTATTGTCTTTAAGAGTTTCCTCTCTGCCTTTTCAAGGTAGGAGTAAGGTCTGCATACACACTATGCTCCCCAAACCCTACTCTTGGGATTACACAAGGTTTGTCGTTGTTGTTGTTATCGATAAACTCAACTAATAGTCCTTCCAAACTTTGGTCTCTTAGCTCGCCATGCTAGTCAACAGCATGGCACATTATGTTAAGGAGACAACACTTAAACATGATATTTCCCAAAATGCAGCCAAAAATGTTAGAAGGAAAATTTTAAGGTTGCCTTAACAAAATTAATATAAGAGCTTCAGGGTCGAAAGTCAGGCCATTAGCAATATCATCACAACTATTAGCAAAGTGCTTTCCTTTTGGAGCAGTACTTTGAGCAAAATATATTACGCGATTGAACAACTGGGTCCTGATAGCTTTTTTATAATTAACAAACTTGAAATGAAATGCTTCTAATCTTATTTCCCACGAGTAAAATCATCAAGTTTTCAGAAAGCGTTAGTTCCTAAATAAAAGTAATGTAATGATATGTGGACAATTTCAGAACATAGTAAGAATCCATTAGGAGTAAAGAAAAGGGGGGAAACTAACATGAAGGCGCGAACGAGGGATTTTCCCTTGCCATCACCAGAGGCAACAATGCGCAATCCATCAGGAGACCATTGAAGGTCATCGATCCGACCCGATAGGACCCGAAACTCTTTCTTAAGAACAAAATCATTGTGGGTCCCCCAGATCCGAACAGTACCAGAAACGTCAGCGGATGCGATCCACTCACCGTTGGGAGAATAACGAGCGACGGTAGCCTGATAAGCATGCTCCCCGTAAACGGCTACTTGGAGCGGGCGATCGAGGTAGCGGATAATCACGGATCGGCCATTACAGTAAAGGATGGAGTTGGATTTCGGGTCACCGGAAATGAGAATACCGCGACCTCGCTCTGTAGAAGGTATGCAAGCGTAGGTTTCTTTGAGCTCGGCCATGGCGGGTAAGGAAGGGGGGATTTGTGTGATGGAAAGGTGAAAATGATGGAAGGGAAGGGGAAACTGATTTGAAAACTGTTCAACTGCTTTTAGCTCTTCTCCACCTTTTTCGATAATCTGATCGTGCCAGCACGTTCCTTACTCTAGCTCGTCCTTCACTACAATTGCCACATGTTCCCTTATTATTAGATAGCTCTTCTTCTTTTTTAACTAGCGCTGGGCTATGGTTGAAATGATGAATAGATAAACAATGTTAAAAGAGATAGGCCCTCAATAAGAGAGTCAAAAGGAAACTTGGTAATTTAACTTTCTAGTATTGTACTAAAGGCGAATGATTTACTGGAATTTTCTTCGTTCTCAAAGCTCCAATTAAAAGCTCTGACTATGGGTAAAGTCCCCATGTTAATATTAAAGGAAGTATTAATATATATTTGAGTTGCTTTTACATAAGCAACAGAAGAAATATCAAGGCAATAGAAAAGTGAACGTAATAGAATGAACATCATATTAAGTGTAAATGGAATTTGATAAATAGATTTGAACTATTAGTATAAACAAAACTATGTAAAACTATTTTAGTAAAACAATGTTAACCCAATGCAGTAAACATTGGAACTTCCTAGCAGACTTAGATTCCAGCAAACTCTTTACCTCCGTAAGCGCAAAAACCTGTGTTAACAGCCCACATAACATGGTCTAAAACTAAAAGCCCATTCAGCGAGAGACAACTAGCCACTAGCAGTAAGCCCACATATTGCCTGGACCATTTAGGTGCAATTTAAAATTTAGAATTTCTAAGTAAGTCCTAACTTACCGATCTAATTTATTAAGACTAGCCAAGCACATATAAAGTTGAAAATCCAAATAAATAAGGTTCTTTATCTCCAAAAATCACTTGCAAAGATCTCCTCTATATTTTTAAGCATGATCAGCTACATTAGATGCAAGATGGGAAGAAAATTTCATGGATGAGGTCGCAAACAAGGTGATGAAATACAAAATATATATATACAAGTTTTCAAAAATCTAAGCAAACAACGACTTTTTGCAATGGATGTGGTTGAAATTAATTGAAAACATATAGATGAGTCAATATATAAAATTTGAGGAAGATTGGACGCGATTTGGTATCAAAATTCGTAGTTAAAATCGAGTTCAAATTTCTTTTTCTCGTGTATAAACATGTATCACGCATGCATCATACACACAGGTATACATGGATATACATGTGATACACATTTAATACAAATATGCTACATATGTGATACACAAATAATATGCAGTGTGATACACATATTATTTTCTTTCATTTCATTTTCTACTTCGATTTTCAATTCAAATCACCTCAAAACTCCACAAAATTATCCAAAAAATGAGATTCAAACTCTTTAAATTGTACCAAATATATTCTAATAACATCTACTCACAAGAAAGCAAAACTTTGACCTTTTTTGGCTATAAAGAACTAATTGACTAATATAGGTAACATTTAGTTTATATTAGTAATATTTTATGAATTGACCAATTTTTGTAGTAAACTACTTATAAATAAACATAATTGGTAGTTTCCCTAGAATAAATTGGAAGTTTTAAGCCCACATGTTGCCTGGGTCATCTAGGTTCAATCTAAAATGTAGAATTAGAAATTGGAAATTTTCTCAAAACTTGCAACTTATTATATAATTATGTAAAAGAAACTTAAGACGGGACATCAGCTTATAGTGAAAAGGCTAAAAAGTTAAGGTGCAATTCTTAAAATTAGCGAGTCAGAGATCATATCTTAAAACTTCCTTACAATCTACAGAGACCTTTAAATGCTAGAAACAATCTTTCTGATTCTTGAGCATTTTTTTTATTTTTTTTGGTTTGTTGAGTTCGATTTCATTTCCAAAGGTAATTATTTGCAGAATTAGAATGAAATAGCCGTTCCAATGTGTAGAGTCAATTAGTTATGTGGTCATTTACAAGTTTTTCTTTAACTTTTATGTCAAATCTCCAAATAGATTTATTTTAAACATCTGAAATAAAATACATGAAATCTCTGCTATTCAAATAGTAAATAATATTATTTTGAATCACTTCCTCTTAATTGTTTATCATCGATGATGCAGAGCCCGGGGCGAAGCCAGCTTTCTAGTTACAGGTTTAGTCTAATAACCCGGTCATTACGTTTTAGTTGAAATTATAAATTTGTCTTAATAAATTAATAAGAAGACTAACATTCGAACTTGTAAATTTCAAAGTCTGAAATTATAGATTTGTCTTAATAAATTAATAAGAAGACTAACATTGAAACTTGTAAACTTCAAATTCTGAGCATAGATTTGTCTTAATAAATTAATAAGAAGACTAACATTGGAACTTGTAAACTTCAAATTCTGGCTCAGACTGTTTGTATTACCCAAGTTTATACCCTCTCTAACTTTATATTGATTACCTTCCTCATTTAGGGGGGAGGTTCGGGAGCTGTGAAGTTCTCTAATTGTGCTCCAAAATAGAAGTAATGCAATGGTGTATGGACAATTCAGAAAAGGGGAAGTAAAAAAAGAACAAAAAAAATACTTATGCACGGAATATAGATAGGTACATACCAATACAGCAGCAGTTGGTGGAAAAAAAACAATACATTAGCAGCTAGCAAACATAAAAATCATACTTCACGCTACGCTGCAGATATAGAGTAATAAGCTGGCTAATAATAGGTGCCAGAACATACGAGTAAAAACTAAATACAGACAACAAAATAAAAATAAAATCCACTGATAGTATTAGCGATATATCATATATACTCCTCCTAGATAGTCATCTGCAGCTGGACTAGCGCTTCCTATTTGCTGGCTCCTTATGGGCATTGAAATAAACAGTGGCGACGGGAACGCCGAGATCAAGCTGATGCGCAAACGCCCGGGTGCAGAAATGAGACCTAGCTAGTGGCGGCTGCAAAATTCCCGGCATTGGCCCCTTCTGTCGGAAAAGTACCAGTATGTACCTGTGGATCCCCACCGGCGGACGTGGCCCCACATACCCCAATACCTCCTTCCCTGCAATTTATACCCATTCAAAATTAATTACCTGCAGTGAATTACTTGCCAAATTGTCTTATTTTAGCCCTCACAGTAAAAGGGGAAGTGAGATATGGAGTGGACACGTTGCAGGGAAAATGCTTACTAGGCTAGCTCCGGCTTACATCTAGCTGTACTTCCTGACCCAGCACTTATCGATGTCTGAATTGAGACAAAGGAAAACGAATTTGGAGTGTAGAGATTTATTCTTTTAATCTTTACGAGAGCTCTCTCTTCTTTTCGTCTTTTTCTTTCTTATATGTGTAAAGGAACAGAGTGTTATAATTTGGGTCTGACTAAAATTCAGAAAAAGAGGCTCGATTTCTTCAATATGAAAGACGACGTGTGATAAAGAAATGACATCTGGCCTAAATCAATGTTAAACGTTAGTTAATGAGCTGAGAATTATATTGTCCAAGACCATATTAAGGGGATCCATTTATTTTTTTCCACCTAATGTGCGACTCAACAGTGTAAGAACGTAATTAATTCGAATGATTTTTTTGTTTGCATGGAATTTGGTTTGCTGTTTCTTTTTTGAGAGTCAGCTAAGTAACCGTGAATGTTTTCTGATTTTGGAAATGCTTGAAACTAAATGATTGATTTACCTCGAGCGACGTTAGTGCACCCTGGTATGTCTGTCACAATCCTGAAGCAATCCGAAATGCGTGTGAGGTGGTAAACACATAAAGAAAAATAGTCAACAAATTAAAAGGAGAGAAAAAAGATTAAGAGAGAGGTGATCAGGGTGAATTTGCTTAGGAAAAATACTGACCAATGCACCCACTCTCGCATATTTGGTTCACTAGGACTAGGAGCATCTGGATCCGTCATAACCTACACCATCAATCGCCATGCATGCATTAACATATGTTTCCTCTGTTTGTGGTGTTTTGATTGATCACGGAATTTAATTAAAAAAATATTTTCAAATATTTCAATTCTTCTTTTTTTGGAGTTTGTGATTTTAAAAAAATACATAAACACATATCTTTAAAATAAAATAAAAAGTTCAAAGCTAAAATATTCTTAAATATTAAAAAAATACCTTTATTTCTAGACGAATTAAAAAGAAGTGTCAAATAAAATGAATTAGGCTAGGACGAACCAGAGTGTAAAGGTCAGCAACATGGCCACCCACAGTGATTTTTGGAGGATCAGCCGCAATAGAGGGTTTGATATCGCAACCATTTGTAACATGTTTGTTGCCAAAGTGCACAGACATAGTGACACTGGGCACGAACATGTCCACTACATCCCCAATTACTCTTCCAACAACCAACGGATCAACTTTTGCAGCCATTAGAATGAAATATAAGTTTGTTGGGAAGTAAAATGGATATAACACTAATTCGAGGTACTGCGGTTTAAATAGCAGTAGGGAAATATGACAAGGAAAAGACAGTCCTTAAGGGATTTTGTGCAACCTACGTTGTGAACATGCATAGGGCAATAGAAAAAACAAGGCAACACGTGTCATGTGATTCCTCTGCTCTGAAACTAAAATCCATAAGAATTTCTTAATAAGGTCTTGACACGCGTTGTTACTACGAGGAAAATCTGCCATCGGTTACAGAAGAAAAAAGAGGAGTATAATATAAATGGAAACAACAGCTAAAAAGCTAGAATTCACTGTGCTTAAGATAAGGAGATGAAACCATTTTTAATGGGGTTGTCCATGTTTTACATGCATGTATTGAAACTTTCCTTTTGCTTTAATTTATCTTTTCTTGTACTGCTTCTAATTTGTTGTTTCCCCAGAAATCCCACACCCCTACGAACACCCAAAGTTTGCAAGGATTCCCTCATTAAAGTGAACGTTAAGATCGTCAGTCATAACTTCTTTCACAAACGTAAAAAAGATACACTTGATTCTCTTTTTCTGTGCACTCAATTCGAGTTGAACTACTCGTTTCTCATTCTTTAGCAACTATTCTAATAACGAACTACCTTAGCGTATTTAATTATGCAACAAGGACTTCATTTATACGCTAATTGCACTATATATCAAGTTGCTGAAAAGCGAATTAAAAGTCAATTAAACTTTGCAACAACAACGGATTAGTCTCGAACAAGTCAGGTTGGCTCTATGAATTCTTGCTGATTATATTTATTCATTTAAGCTCAACTCGTATTATCATCATACCAAATAAAAATAAAAGTGAAAAATAAATTGAATACATTATAAATTATAATAATATTTGGAAACAAAAATTACTGGAAAATAAATCTAAGACAAGCTCAAGATACTCGTAGAACAGTAGTAGGTTCAACTAGTAGTGTCCAGTAATATATTAGCTAAGCCTTTGATTCCAAAAAAACTAAACATTGACATAAAAAATCTTTACATAATTAACCAGTGCTGTATGACACACATGAAATGCTAGGTTTACGCAGATAAGATTTGTGAAAATGGGAAAAGTGTGTATTAGGTATATAGAGTGATATATGAGGCAATTCCACAGTCTACACTAGTTAAAGTTGTAAAAGAGACTAACAGTATAATTGTTTGATAGTATAACAGTCCTTATTTTCTCTGTAGAATCTTTGTGAAATCGGTCAGATACGTACTTACATCATCTTTAACTTTAAGTGCTCCAAATTATAAAATTTCAGTGCCAAAATTGACTTTGGATGACTACTTTTTAGTCTTCCCTTTAATGGCATGTTTGGATTCGGTGAAAATTGTTACAGAACTTTGAAGCATAGTAAGTCAAGTTGCTTAAGTTTGAAGCACAAATTCCGGATTCATTTGAATGTTAAGGATAGATTTAAATTTTTAGGTTGCGGGCATACAAGTAGCTGAAAATGGAAAGCAAGAAAATATATTGAGATCTTATTAAGTAGTCTAAAACATAAAATAATTGGATTGTATTACCCTTAAAACGAAAGACTTATAGTAAATTTAGTGTATGTAATCTTGATTATATTTTGGCTTTCATTCTACTAGTTCAAAAATATATTATCCAAGACTTCCCTTTTCTTTTAAAAGATGTATTAGAACATTGTCATATATATAGTTGGAACGCTAATGATTTAGGGTAAATTGTATCGTATTTAAGCAAAATCGTCTGGAGTTATTTTCTTTTTTCATGTGATCAACAAAAGTTACTATTTAGTTATTTTATACTATTCAATTGCAGGAATGAACGCTTTCCTAATCAAAAGATAGAGCACCCCTTCTCCCGAAGCTACGGGGTGATTTTGCCGAGTTCCTTCGACATGATTCTTTCAAGCGGCCTAACCTTTAGATTAACTTAACTTCTGCAAATATTTACTTCTACAAGTACTGTAGAAACTTTACTTCTACAAATATATTAACCTATGGAGTCTATTGTGTAGAAAGAAGTTAAGAATTCGTCTATTACAATCATTTTCCTGCAACTAAACCTTCTCATTAGTTCAATCCTTATCATCGTTAATGCAATAGTGCTTTGGCTAAGCTAGCAAGTTCTGGTATTTCGATTTCACAGTGCACTATCAAGGAACAGCCACAGCTTCATTCATTTGCTGAACAGTCGTTACACAACCACAAAAATTACAATTTTCACTAACCTAAATCAACAAATACAGAGGAATGAATTTACCCTACGAGACATTTGAACAAGGACTATATTTTTTAGTACAAGGATCAAGTGCTGGAGATTAACTAGTATCTGGAGAGCAATGCAACGGAGCTTATGTATACTAAAAGATAAGGTAGGAGATAAGGATAAGTTGATGCTTGAACAGCAACTGCAGAAGATTGATCATTGATCTCTGAGGAGTCGACTGCAAATGGCATGCCATCGCTGTTAAGCGTGCACGACTGAGGATCAGAACTGCTTTTGCTCAACATTAGAGCCCTCAAAACAGCAGAAACTGTATGAATATAACCTGATCTGTTTTTGTTGAGAAGCCAAGTTAGACCCATCAACTGGCAATCTCTGCTGCGCATTTTCCTAGTCCTATCCTCTGACCTGCTCTTGTTTTCGACTCTGCCCTCACTAAGCTGCATTGTCAGTTCAATGCATTAGATAAGAAACATTAACCTTCTATTGGTAAATCTATTAGATAAGAAACATTAACCTTTTATTGGTAAATCTAACTAGTTAATACCACTTTATACCGCATGCTTAGTCATTTGACAAAACCCACACTTTCACATGATTCCCAAATCCAAGTAAAATTCTTTTAGCTAACCAACAGATGGATATTTGCAGGTAATTAAAATGTCATCAACCGGGCCAAAATCTAAAATGTCGTCAACCAGGGCTAAATGAATTTACAATACCACTGATAAAAGTAATTGAGATAAAACTGCTCAAAATACAGGAACTACAACTGACAACGGACATCCTAATGAGAGGTGATGTCATGAGATTTGAGTATCCCCCCACTCCACTCCAATAGAGGATCCAGCTAAATATCAGCTCAAGTTGATATTGAGGAATATTCCATATTGCTTTTTCAATAAACTAAAAGGTTTTAGGAGGCTCCTAGAATTCCAATGAACCCCTTCTAATTCTGACTCCTCTTTTCTTTCTTCTTTTTTCCTTAATAAGAAGGAACTAAGAAAGCAATTTAGAGGAAGAAAACCACACACAAGCAGACCAAATATCAGAGGAGTTGCCGTCTGAACAACCGCTAGACATACTAGTATATATTTTTCCCTGCTGTATGAGATCAATGCCTATTTACTCTAGTTTAATTTGACTACCCTATATATACAAACAGGTGGTGATATTTTATTACAGATATGCATTAATTCTGTTTTGTTTTTTTTTATGATCGATATGCATTAATTCTGAGCCCTCTAATAATGTGATCCTTCATTCAAGCTTAGTGTAGAGTGTAGACAATTCAATGGATGAGCGAACTAAGTTTAGAACTTGTACCAAAGCTGAATTAAACATGAAACTTATGACGAGCTGCTCTCCTTGAAAAGAAGGTCACTGCTCTAAGACTGTTTTACAGATCAATCTTTCTAGTATATGCAGGGGAAGAAAGAGTAATCGAGAACAAGAGAAGATGATTTTGACTTCTGTACCTGACGTGGCCATCATCATAGAAGCTACCTTAGTTTAACTAAAAATATACAAACTAAGTCCATTGGGTTCTGAAAACTTAGCCACTTAGGTGCCATTTCTGTAGCGGAGCATTAAAGCCGTGTAACTGTCAAGTATTACAAGAAAATTACAGAGATAAGCATATAGAGAGATTAGTTAAACCAAAAAGAGGTGTTATTTGAACAGACACGGAATATGAATTTTGGTCATAGTTTATAGATGCAATGTGTTATCTTCATCAACTTTGCCGGATATGGAAGTGCACGGTAGCCCTAGCCCCGGATATTTGTAACAAACCAAACCCCACGAAGCTCATACTTTCTCTTCTTTCTTTATCCATACACTATATTCACCATTTTCCCGCATGTAAACTTAATTTTAAAAAGCAAACTAGACAACTTTCCCAATCTTTCACATTCCATATCAACATCTTGACATTTTCACTCTATATTTCCGACCCACATTATGCCAAATACAAATAATTGTATCAAGGCTGCAACTTTTATATTACTCATTTAAAAGAAGAAGAAGAAGAAGAAGAAGAAGAAGAAGAAGAAGAAGAAGAAGGCGTTAACGTACCAGATAAAGACTGTTCAAGCACTTGGAGCAACCAGCAAGACCAGTATACCCATTACTGCTCAAACAATCTCTTTCCAATTTCTTCACGCTTTTATCACCCACCAATTTCCCTTGTGAATTCACAGCGAATGCTTCTGGGCAACTAAGCGGATGCAGCCTAATCCCACAGTAACAATAAACTACATCACAAGTCTCATTTGGCTTCACCAATTCAATGCCTCTGTTTCCTAATGCCTTTTCAAGTGAGTCCACACACGTCTCAGAATCATCTGGAAGCACCGGCATTTCAACGGACGTCGACTGCGGGAGCTTCGTTACTGCTCTGTGAAGTGCGGTTTCAGAGTAAGCCGAGTAGAGCCACGCGGCTAGAACCGGGCAACAACGGGTCCGGTGTACTTGACCCGAATTACTTCTGGACCCGCAGGATGACTTAATGCTGTGGTAGAGTTCATCAGGGAGATCTAAAGGGCAACCGGCGACGTTGGACTGCTCTGGGAATGCGGGAATTGTGGCCGGCGGTGAAGGGGAAGGTAAGAATGTTTGAGAATGGACCTCAGCCGGGTCGGGTTCGGGTAAAACCGGAAGGGCGGGTAAATTGGGTAGATTGCTCAAGAAAAGTAACGTAAAGAAGAAGAAAACATGGAAAGACATTGCTTTGAGAGTGGGGGAAAAGGGAAATTGAGTGCTTTGGCTATTTGTACAGAGAAAGAGTAGAAAAAAAAAATGGGAGTTGGGTGGCTTTATTGAGAGGCCATTGATTATGGTTTGGTTATTTACTTTTCGCTTAAGGTGGTGAGAAATACTAACGTGGCTTAAGGATTAATGAAGTGGATAAAAAGTTTAAAAATCAATGTTCAAATCCTGGACTAAACAAAAAAATGTGCATGTTTTTTTCTTCCAATTATTTGCTTGAATTTTGATAGATAAAACTATACTTTTAAATAATTAAAATATATGAAAATTGATTGAACACTACCATTTTTTTTTAAAAAAAAATGTGGTGTTGAATTTCAATATGTTCTTTTTTTTACAATTATTTTTTTCTTTTTAAATTTACTAAAAAATATCTTTTTAATTCGAGAATTTATCGAAAACAGTTCTTGGCCTTCACGAGACAAGGGTAAATCTGGTATTATTGTAGTTGTCATAGATGCGGTGTTGAAGGAAATCAGAATCATGGGAGCTAAGGAGGAGGTCTTGTGCTATAAGGCTATGGTGGGGCATGGGGATTGGATAAAGTATGTTTGTTTGAAATACTCTCTTGAGGCTTAGATCTCAGAATAATGATGACGATGTGCCTTATAATTGAAAAATAGAGAACTATATCAAATAGTATATATTTGTTTGTTCTAGTTTTGTCATGATTTTCGAATAATTCTTGGACATGCCAAGAATCATAGCATGTTGCCTGTCTTGAATGTGGCAAGATATGCTAAGCCAGTTGCTAGCATTACATTATATCTCCCTAGTTCAAAGATATTAATCATTAGGGGAAATAGGGTTCACCATTATTTAAAACCCATTTATTTGTATTGATTCACTCTTTATGTTAATGTTTTATGTAGAAAAAAATTACAACGAAAAGATAATGATTTGCTCTTCTCCTCACGGATAAATACTCATTCCAAAATGGCCGGAGGCAATATGCATTTTTTGTTTCTGTTTTCGCTAAGTTTAATATCCTATTAGGGAAAGAGCGATTTGTTGCAAGAATCTAGAAGTGCATACAAAGGTCAAAGGTTAGTTTGATTTGTTTGCATTGTTTAGGACTCAAGCTTACCTGTATCGACCAGACTACGTGGCATACAAATAAAGCAATTTAATTAAATTAAAATATGAAATTAACTCGGATTACTCAAGTCTGTGCCATTGAATAATTCTAGTTGCTGCATTTTTAAGTACTAAAATGAAACTATAAATGGAAGTAACTAATGTCGTTTATTTGTCTACCACTTTTTAATAGATCCATACTAATTGTTTTATTTAAATATTCAACAGATTGAGTTGATATTTGAGTTTACATATATTCAAGACGTGTTATATGAGATGTAATACGCCGTCATTTATAGTCAACCTGATTTTCTTAAATGTGTGTAGCATTTTCAGTGACGCTTAATGTATTAAGTAGCTCGTAATTATAGTGGATATTTTATCGCCTAATACCTTTACTTTAAGCATTAAAGTGATCAACAAAAAGCAGCTATGAGTAATATATTAGTACACTGCAATATAGTAGGAAAAAGGCCCATTGGCCATTAGGCCTTTTTGTTTTATGTCGTATAATTATAATAATATTTAATCCAAAAGCAATAGTAATGGTGAGTTGATCTCATAATTACTAGGTTTTGAACCAAGGTAATCATGATTACAAGGACTACAAACTTTTAAATCTTAGGCAACAGACAGGACAACATATATACTTAAGATACTGAGCAGTGATTGAACTTAGTAACCCTTTTGAATATATACTGCAAATAAAGTGCTCCAATGCAAGTGGTCAAGAGAACATTTTTCAATTTCTTTTATTTTTTGGTGCTTTTGATATGTTCTACACAAAAATTTATCTTTATACAACTTATACAGTATTTAAGAATTTTAATTCATTAAATTATTCACACTTTTAACTTTGATGTAAATTTCCTATTCAAATTATAACAGGCGATGAAATATTTTAGATTAAAAAAAGATCTAGCCTTAAATAAGTGTGGAAAAATGACATGAATTGGAAGGAGAAACAGATCACATGGTATACTTGGGAATTAGCTGCAATTAACTCCAACAATTGGAGTTTCTCGTGAGGCAGCTCTTTTGTCATCAACCCCACTTCACTCTGCAAATCCATATTCCTTGTGCGACCTACTTGTCTTTTTCAGTACTATTCTTCTTTTGTCCCTTCTCAATTTTCATCCTCAAGTTAACATTAATGGCCCTACTTCCACGTCTTAGCTACATCAACCTCTGTAAAGGGGCGAAAATTGCTTGCTACATCAGACACACACACACACATATATATATAGTGGGTTACAGTTTTCACAAAGAATAACAGTGAACTCGTCGGCATTGATTTAGAATATGAGCTTTCGCTGCCCCCAACTTACGTATAAAGTAAGGAAAAAAAAAGTCAAGGCAGAGACTTGTTATTGATCAACAATAATAATAATAAATACTCAATGTAATTTTATTTCTACTTTATGCAAATAGAAAAGTTGTTTCTGATAGACTCTCAACTCAAGAAGCAACTTGTTATTAATATGATATAGTATGTTTTGTTATCAAAAATAATCTGTATAAATTTAAATAACGTTTAAACACAATTTGCAAAACACTTAGTAAAACCAGTATAGAAACAGTAAACTACAGAAACTAGAGAATGAACAGAAATAGTATAGAAATATTTTCAGAACATAATCGAGCCCACTTAGTTCAAAGTGTGTCCTTAAGGAAATTATTCCCCTCCCAGTACTCAAGGTTGATGGAATATCTCCTCCCAGGATAGAACGATTATCTTACCAGAATAGTAGTACTTCAAATTCCGGTAGCGGCGAACCACTCAACGGTAGTGTATCACATAGAATAAAGCAGAGAGTTTTTGAGAAAGTTAGGTTGCAGAAAAATTGTAATGAATTCTGGAAAAAATCTGAAATTTATAGCTGTTGGAGATACTGATTCTGAATGTTTGTAACCATTCAGATCATTCACCAAGTTATTGGAGAAAAATTTAAAAAACTCCAGGAAGAGGAAAAACGGACCGGGTCGGTCACAAGTCGCGGGTCGCGCGCGGGTCAGGGTCAACCCGCGTTGGATGGTTTCCTATTTATTAAATAAATAAATAAATAAATAAATAAGGAAAAGTTTATCCAAAAAGATAATCAATCAACCGATCTTTGACAAATCCAAATCCAATTCCGTATCCGAATCCGAAGCTGAAGCCGAAGCCGAAGCCAAGCCAAGCGAGCGACGACAACGCGAAGGGTCCTTGCCCCTTCAACCCTTTTAGCAACTAGAGAAAGTGTAATGTAATATATATACCTCTCTTTTCCTTTCTTTTTCCTACGTGGGACAAATAATTTAACCAAAGTAAAAGGGACCTTTTACATTCCCTTCACTTTTCATCCCATCATTTCCCATTCACCAATATCAAACCCAACAATCCCTAACATGAATGGGGAATGGTCATAATATAAAAGAATGTGCAGACGAGTGTGATATACAAGCGAAGATTGACTACATCTGGATAAGTAGGTTTCCCTTTGAACTTTTCGTAGTGAACTATATCGGATATACTCAATTTCGGTAGATTTGATATCTTTGAACCATCGAACTTTGTTGTATGCCTAGACAACATAAGTCACACAATCAACCCTCAACCGTTTATGGTTCTCACGGTTGTGTTCGTTTCAGCCATGAACACCGCCTGGTTTCATGAGTGCATAGAGAATGGGCCTTCACTGTCATTCCCCTGTAAAGCGGCTTACAGTTAACACTCACATATGTAATTTCTAAACATGTGGTCCTATAGCCACATTATCTGGTCATACACTGAGATTTAGATAATCATTAAAGAACCTTAATGCTTTATTAACTCATTAACAAGCCATAAAGTTTTATCCTTATTTCTGAACATTGTCTTCATCCGAGAATGGGTTGAGTTATTTGACAATGTTGAACCGTAAGTCACAACTTTGTTTGATCTCTTTGAACTTAACTCTTAGGATCTCCAGTCTGCTAGGTAGAGTTACCGCCATGATGACTTGTCCTCGGCCTTAATCCCATTCCCATTTATGATCTACTAACTCCCTCTCTAGATAAGCCTTTTATAAGCGGATCCGCTATGTTATCTCTTGACTTTACATAGTCAATCGTGATAACGCCACTAGAGAGAAGTTGTCTAATGGTATTGTGTCTCCGTGGTATGTGACGAAATTTTCCGTTATACATTACGCTCCATGCCCTACCTATTGCTGCTTGACTGTCACAATGTATACATATAGGAGCCAAAGGTTTGGGCCAGAATGAAATATCTTCTAGAAAATTTCGGAGCCATTCAGCTTCTTCACTAGCCTTGTCTAAAGCTATGAATTCAGATTCCATAGTGGAACGGGCGATGCAAGTCTGTTTGGATGATTTTCAAGACACTGCTTCACTCCCAATTGTGAAAATATATATACTTGTGGATTTAACTTCAGACGATCTAGTGATCCAATTTGCATCACTATATCCCTCAATCACTTCGGGATATTTATTATAATGCAAAGAATAGTCTTGAGTATGTTTCAGATAACCCAAAACTCATTTCATTACCATCCAATGTGTGTGATTGGGATTACTTGTAAACCTACTCAGTTTGCTAAGAGCACATGCTATATTTGGTCGTGTACAATTCATGAATATATCAGACTTCCCAGCACTCTCGCATAGTCCCCTTATGATTTACTTTCACCTTCATTCTTTTGAAGTGCGAAACTCACATCAATTGGAGTTCTGGCAATATTGAAATCCAAGTACTTGTACTTGTCAAGTATTTTCTCTATGTAGTGAGACTATGATAATGCTAAACCTTGTGGAGTTCTATGAATTCTGATTCCTAAGATTACATCAGCAACTCCTAAGTCTTTCATGTCAAATTTGCTAGCCAGCATGCGCTTTGTAGCATTTATGTCCGCCATATCTTTGCTCATTATCAGCATGTCATCAACATACAAACAAATAATAACTTCGTGGCTTGGAGTATTATTAATATAAACACATTTATCACACTCATTGATTTTAAAGCCATTTGCCAACATGGTTTGGTCAAATTTAGCATGCCATTGTTTGGGAGCTTGTTTAAGTCCATAAAGCGATTTTACAAGTTTGCACACTTTTTTTTCTTTACCAGGAATCACAAAACCCTCGAGTTGTTCCATGTAATTTTTTCCTCCAAATCACCATTTAAGAAAGTTGTTTTAACATCTATTTGGTGAATTTCAAGACCATACACGGCTACTAGAGCCACTAACAGCCGAATGGACGTTATTCTTGTTACAGGCGAGTATGTGTCAAAATACTCAAGACCTTCCTTTTGTCTATAATCTTTGACCACAAGCCTTGACTTATATTTGTCAATAGTGCCATCAACTTTCATTTTCCTTTTAAAAATCCATTTAGAACCTAAAGGCTTGTTTCCAAGGGGAAGATCAACCACTTCCCATGTGTGGTTATCTAAGATTGATTGAATCTCACTATTGACAGCCTCTTCCAAAATGCTGAATCAGGAGATGACATAGCTGTCTTAAAAGTTTGAGGCTCATGTTCAAGCAGGAATGTCACAAAATCTGGACCAAAGTAAGTAGATGTCTTTTGATGTTTGCTACGCCTTGGATCTTCTTCGCTAGGGGCATTCTCCTTTGGTTTTTCTCGTGGTCGTGTAAATCTTTCATTTGACGACTCGCATTCAATTTTATACTAATAGATGTTTTCAAAGAATTCAGCATTATCAGACTCAATTACCGTATTATTATGAATTTCGGGATTGTACCTTTGCTAGACACCCCCACACTTTAAAATATTTCAAGTTGGGTTTTCTTCCTTTCCATTTTTCAAAAGGAATAGAGTGTGTTTTGTTGTGGGGTACTCTGTTGAGTATTCGGTTAGCTGTAAGGATAGCTTCCCTCCACAAATTCTGCGGTAAACCAGAACTGATTAGTAAAGCATTCATCATTTCTTTCAATGTCCGATTTTTCCTTTCCGCAACTCCATTGGATTGTGGTGTGTAAGGGGCAGTAGTTTGATGGATTATTCCATATTCTAAACATATTTCTGCAAAAGGAGATTCATATTCTCCATCCCTATCACTTCTAATCATTTTAATCTTTTTATTCAATTGATTTTCGACTTCATTCTTATATTGCTTAAATGCTTCTTTTGCTTCATCCTTACTATTTAGCAAATAAACATAACAATATCGAATGCAATCGTCAATAAAAGTTATGAAATACTTTTTCCCACCGCGATATGGTATTGGCTTCATATCACAAATGTCTGTGTGGATTAAGATTAAAAAATTTGAATTCTTTTGAACAGACTTATACGAATGCTTAACAAACTTTGATTCAACACATATTTGACATTTAGATATATTACACTCAAATTTAGGCAATATTTCAAGACTAATAATTTTTCGCAAGGTTTTGTAATTGACATGTCCTAAACGAACATGCCATAAATTATTGACTCCAATAAGTAAGAAGAAGCAGATTTTTCATTAATACTGCCAACAACCATTACATTGAGTTTGAAAAGACCCTCGGTGAGGTAGCCCTTTCCTACAAACATGTCATTCTTACTAAGTACAAGTTTATCACTAACCAGCACGCACTTAAACCCATTTTTCACGAGTAGTGCGGCTGAAACTAGATTCTTCCTAATTGTTGGAACGTGCATGACGTTGTTGAGAGTCAGCATTTTTTCGGATGTCATCTTCAACAGAACCTTTCCATATCCTTCAACTTTGGCTGTTACAGTATTTTCCATGTATAGCTTCTGTTCGGGTCCAGCGGAAGTGTAGGTTGCAAATGCTTACTTAACGGCACACACATGTCGAGTTGCGCCAGAATCAAGCCACCACTCCTTTGGGTTACCAACCAGGTTGCACTCAGACAGCATTGCACACAGGTCATCAACATCTACCATCATGTTTGCTTGACCCTTGTTTTTCTCTTTGTCCTTCTTGGGAGCATGACAGTCGGGAGCTTTATGGCCTGCTTTACCACAATTATAACAGTTGCCCTTGAAATTTTTCTTGTTAGGATACTTCTCCTTTCCAGGAGGCCTTTTCCTTTTCTTGTTCTTTTTCGGAGCGGCATCTTCAATGACGTTTGCCCCTTCAATCGGTGAACTCTTACGCTACTTCTTCTCAGTGGTTTTGTTATCTTCCTCAATCTTGAGACGAATCACAAGATCTTCCAACTTCATTTCCTTTCTCTTGTGCTTAAGATAATTCTTGAAATTTTTCCATGAGGGTGGCAACTTCTCAATCATTGCAACCACTTGGAAACCTTCATTCACTACCATGGCTTCAGCAATAAGGTCATGGAAGATAAGTTGAAGCTCTTGAACTTGAGTTCTAACGGTTTTTCCATCCACCATTTTGTAGTCTAGGAATTTGGCAACCACAACTTCTTCAAGCAAGCATTTTCGATTTTGTATTTCTTTTTAAGTGCACTCCTTAATTTTTTGGAAGTCTCTACTGCACTGTAGACATTATACACAAGTCATCTTCTAAGGCACTCAAAATGTAGCCTTTGCACAAAAAATCAGCCTGTTTTCATGCCTCAACAATCATAAATTTCATACGGAGTAGAAAACCACACAGGTTTTAGTCTCCAAAATAGAATACAGATTAATATATAAACTGATAATTTCCTTAAGATTGTTATCAAAAATAATCTGTATAAATTTAAATAACGTTTAAACACAATCTATAAAACACTTAGTAAAAACAGTGCAGAAACAGTAAACTACAGAAACTGGAGAATGAACAGAAACAGTGTAGAAATATTTTCAGAATATAATCGAGCCCACTTAGTTCAAATTGTGTCCTTAAGGAAGTTATTTCCCTCCCAGTACTCGAGGTTGATGGAATATCCCCTCCCAGGATAGAACGATTATCTTACCAGAATAGTAGTACTTCAAATTCCGGTAGCGGCGAACCACTCAACGGTAGTGTATCACACAGAATAAAGAAGAGAGTTTTTGAGAAAGTTAGGTTACAGAAAAATTCATAATGAATTCTGGAAAAAATCTGGAATTTATAGCTGTTGGAGGCACTGATTCTGAATGTTTGCAATCATTCAGATCAGTCACCAAGTTTTTGGAGGAAAATTCAAAAAAATCTGAAAAGAGGAAAAACAGACAGGATCGATCACAAGATAAGGATTATTTTCTTTCCTTCGTGAGTGATCACCGATTAGAATAACCTAGTAATTTAGCAAATGAAGATGGAAGTAGTATACAATAACTAATCGAATAATGGAAACTGTCATTAGTGTTAAAAGACACAGAAGGTATGTTTTGGGCAAAAGACACAAAAGGTATGTTTTGGGCACTGTGTTCAAAAGCTGTTTGGACTTCGTAATATTTTATTATAAGGGCCCGGAACTAGATTCGCTTGAAAAAGGACATATTAATTCCGTTTCTTCTATTGTCTTTACCTTTATTCTCACGCTCTTTCCTTATTCTATTGCAATCTGGCTTTTATATATTACATATATATATATAGCACGAATATCTTATATCAACTAAATTGAGCTCAAGGCTCAAACACACTCAAATCATTGCTTATGACTATGTACACCATACTTTGACCCTCCTTAATTTTAACGGACTTGACTATAAAAAGTTAGTCTGATAGTGAATAATTAACTCCACTCCTTCCCCACACCAACCCATTCCCAAAGAAAATTTCTAGTAAGCCGTGGCACAGAATTAGAGGTTCGGCAATATATATGTTGTTTTAAATTTTTTGAACTATATGCTTATACTAAGTTCAATTCTGCAAATTATATGTGAATTCAAAGTCATTCTCAAACTCAAATAAATGAGGAGATTTTATAGTATATAGATTGACTATATGTCATCTTAAAGATAGTTTACTAATAAAGGGATTCAAATAGCAAACCCGACTATAAACTATTTTGTAAGTGATGCACACTATTTGCGTTCGTTGGCGTAAAAGTATATATTTCGTAACATATCATAAAGAATTTGCAAGATTTATTTATTGGTAATGATATTTCTTCTTAATAATAAACAAATTTATAGACGGGACAAATTTGCAGGGTCAAGCCTTTTTTGCTGAATAATAGAGGCGGATCCATGATTTAAACTCTATGGGTTCAACTTAAATTTTTAGCATTGAACCGTATATATTTCAAAAGTTATAAATTCAATTGAATGCGTCGAACATACTTTATATCCGCCCATGCTGGATGAACACACTAACTCGATCTAGAGACATTTTTCTTGTTATATCATCACTCGTTCAATTAAGGAAAAATAAGACCGGGCTTTTTAACTCTCAATTCAGTTCTACTTTTGCTTTACTTTGTTACTATGCTAAAAAAGAAGGAGAACTTCTTACCAAATAATTGGTAATCCTTTGTATATTTGATTAATAACGTGACATTCTGAATCCATCTATATTTTTTAGTATAATTTATCTGAGATTTTTTTTAGCCTAATTAACCAGGTAACGTCGTTAATTTGTCCCAAGAATATTGACTTTCTACTTGAAATATTGTGCGCATGGGGAAGCCCTTGGGTGTGGTGTGCACCCCTACACTGTATAAAGCTGCTAGAAAATAAAAAAGGTAAATGCCAGAGCTTTTCTGCAAATTAAAGTGCTCTCTTTTGCTCTCCTCTTTTTTGAAAGGAGAGTGAAGTTTCATAGCAGGAAGAAGGCGGGTCTGACCCAATAAATGTTTTCACGTAATGTCGTATGGAGGTGTAAATACTCCTCTTCCAAATTTTGGGCCAAAAAATATTAGAAATAATTTAATTTTAAACTTCTTTTTTTGTTTTTTATGAAAATGATTTACAACACAAAAATATATATATATATATAATTTATTTTATATCAAAAGTTTTAAAAATCTTTACTTTTTAATTAAATTTTGTACCGAATTAAACACCAACAAATAAATTGGGACAGAAGGAGTACAAGCTATTGGAGAGTTTGGGACATTGAGATCTTAGCGCTGGCTTGAAAATCAACTGTAAGTCAGAAATCATGCTTCCAAGCGTGTCGTAATAAAAGATATAGTACCATGCCAAAACATGATAAGAGCGCATACATAAATTCTTGGTCACTAATTCAGCAATAACTCAAGTATTTAATAGACGTATTTACTTTTCATGAGCTCACCCTACATCTACATGGAAGCAAAGTTCTGGGGTCCTGAAATCAATTTGGTTCCAACGGTCAAAACAAATGTTAATGATTCAACTTATTCTTTTTTCTTTTTCCCAAAGCTTGTAGGTAAAATATTATATCATCGGAACCTAAAATAGTATCTGAACAATTTCTTAGAAAAGATTTTGGAAAATTTCGGAAACAATTTTTTAAAAGTTTGTATGAAAAATAAGTTTTGTTTGAAACTTCTTATGTCTATTTTTCTTGTATATAACGAACAATTTTTATTATTTTTTTCGTAAATACAATAACAACAAATCCAGTAAAATTTTATAATTGAGGTCTGAAGAGGCTATTTTTTTGTAAATACTTTTTTAAAACCCTTAAATAAAATAGGTATATGTTTTTTTAAATAAGCAATTTGGACGACCCAACTATATATGTATGCAGTGGTCACGACGGGAAGTGGACATAAAATAACTAATGAAGTCAAATTGGATGTTCTAAATTCTAATGGGGAAAATGATATTGTATAGTCGATCTCAAAATAATAATCGAAAAAATATATATTTTTTGTACACACACACACACATATATATATATATATAATAACTCATGAAGTCAAATTGGATGTTCTAAATTCTAATGGGAAAAATAATACTGTATAGCCGCTCTCAAAATAATAGTCGAAAAAATATATATTTTTTGTACGGACACTTATATACCATGTGTATATATATACACATATGTATACATATGTGTGTGTATATATACATGTATGATGTATATATACACACACACATATGATATACATATGTGTATAAATATATACATAAGGTATACATATGATGTACATATGTGTGTGTGTGTATATACATAAGGTATATATATAAGGTATATATAAATATATACATAAGGTATATATATATATATATATAATAACTCATGAAGTCAAATTGGATGTTCTAAATTCTAACGGGGAAAATGATACTGTATAGCCGCTCTCAAAATAATAATCAAAAAAAAAAATTTTTTTGCACGCACGCACACACACATATATATTTTATATTTTTTGACTATTAAACATAAATATTTTTGCGCGGGCTAAAAATAATAATACCCGTTAGAGATGTTTGATGTCCTTTGTTCTCCTTTTAATTGCGGTCCCAAGTATGCAGCCCCGTCATAATATAGAAACAATATGGGCTCTTGCAAAACAGTGATGTGTTGGGCTACAATCCAATTGACAAAAATGGGTAAAAATTGCATGGGCCGACCAAAAAATTGCATGGGGCGCCTTATTTGGTCGCCCCTTTTTAACTTGTACTCATTTTGTCTTTTTGTTTGCATCCTTACTAGGTATTTTGTTAAAAGTATTTTTAAAAGACGATTTTGCCCTTCTTTAATAAAAGACTACTTTCTCTCTAAGTATACGACATTCTCTTGTCTCTATATCTCTCCTTCTTCGCGGTTTTTTATTCTTATCTGAAATCAAATGGTTTCGCCACTATTCTACTTGATTTTGTAATTGTTTCTTCTCCAAAAAAATTAAGTATAATCACAGGTATGAATTTAATGGTTGCTTTTGTACATTGCATTAATTGTGTATGGGGTTTTAATTTATGATCAGTTTTATGATTTAATTTTTGGTTTTTTTGTTGTTGTTGTTGATAGTAATCTTAGTTGAATCTTTTTCGTTTTTTATTTGTGCTAAAATAGTTTCCTAGGTTTTTACTTTGATCAGTGCATTAGTTTTGTAGGTTTTACTTTTATAATTAGTGTTTTTAGTTTTTTTGAAACTATGTTTGTGTTTTTTTATGAGAATGTTATATGTTCTTCAGTGATTTTTGGAGACATTGAAATTTTTACATATTTTGAGACTCAAATAGATGAGGCTATTAAATTCTGAAGTTTATAATACTCCAAGCATAACTTAAGTCTGTAAAGTGTGAAGTTAGAAGGCTTTAAATAACTTGAGCTAAATTGTTCTGAAGTTACTTTTCCCACCTGTAATATTTTTCATAAGATGGCATCTACAAAATCCAAAGCACATAAAGATCCTAAAGCACCTAGAATATGTAAAGCTCCTTCAACCTCTGTTGCCGTACCTACAGAATCAGGGGAGAGATATTATGAGTTTCGAGATTGGTTTAATTGTTGTGCTTACTGAAAGGGGAACCACGATTTGAATGGTTTAATTGCATTTTTCTTGACTCCTACACAACAGGAGAAGCTGAATAATGGTACATTTCGGTATATCATGACTATGGAGAATTTTCCTTGCAGCATGAAGTTGGTTCATTGTTTGATTTTTTTCTCGCATATTCACTAATAACCGAGATTTTATTAGTTTCAAGATTTTTGACCGTGATATGTCATTCAGCCTTGAAAACTTTCACATTATCAGCGGTTTGAGAATCACATCACATAATATTGAAAAGCTAATTAAATGAGATAGTAAGATTTTGAAGCGCTATTTTAAGACGTCTAAGGGTGTGACCTTGAAGGGCATTCGAGAGTATATGATACGGAATCAAATTAAAAAGGATGATGTGAATTTCAAACATGTATGTGAGAGTGATGAAGATGCTGTGAAGGTTATGAAAATTCTTATTGTGAAGTCTATGTTATTCGGAAGAAAACATGAATCAACTGTGTTGGAAGATATGCAACTATTGTTGAAGACAATGAGAGTTGTGTTAATTATCCTTGGGGTAATGCTTCCTAAAAGAAGCTTATTACCTCAACGAAATATGCTTTGGACAACAAGGACAAAAGCAATGCAACTGAGTATACTGTAGGCAGATTTCCATATCCATTATGCGTTTGGTTCTATGAGCACTTCCCAGATATTCAGAACAAGTATTTAAAAGATGACGAATACAGTGATGTCCCTCAAGTGTAACGATCCGACCGGTCGTTTTAAGAATTAGCGTCCCGTTTGATGGCTTAAGGTCTTGAACAACTTCATATTATGTTTTATGACTTGCATGTGTGGTCGAGTTCGGTTTTTGGATGATTCGGGTCAATTTGAAAGAAGGATTCTTGTTTTAGAAGCTTACACGGTAAGAGTTGACCGAAGTTTTAACTTTTGTCTAGACGACTCCGAAATGGCATTTTGATAATTCCAATTGCTTCATATGGTGATTTTGGACTTAGGCGTACGTCCAGATTTGGATTTGGAGGTCCGTAGGGTAATTTGAAGCATTTCAGCGAAAATTAGAAAGTTGAAGTTTTGAAAGGGTGAGAGGTTTAACCGAGAGTTGACTTTGGTGATATCAGAGTCGGAATGCAATTCCGGGAGTTGGATTAGCTCCTTTATGTCATTTGGGACTTGCATAAAAATTTGACGTCATTCCGGGTTGATTCGATATGTTTCGTCACGAGTTTTAGAAGTTGGGAGATTTAGAAGTTCATATGTTCAATTCGTGGTGCGATTTGTAGTTTCGGCGTTGTTTGATATGATTAGAGGCCTCTAGTAGGTCCGTGTTGTGTTATAGGACTTGTTGGTATATTCGAACGGGGTCCCGAGAGGCTAAGGTGAGATTCGGATGAGTTTCGGATGGTTTTGTGCTTTGGTCAAGTCTGGTTCTGGTGTGTCGCATCTGCGCATTTTAGAGCACAAGTGCGGAGCCGCTTCTGCGGAGATGAAGTCGCTTCTGTGATGTTGGACCTGGGCTGTAGTTTCACTTTTGCGGATTTAAGAACTCAGGTGTGTGGCTGCATCTGCGGTGAGCCTATCGCCGGAGCGAGTTTGAGGCTCCAATTGGAAGTTTGCTTCTGCGGTTCGGCACTTTTGCGGCATCACAGATACGATGGGAAGCTCGCAGGTGCGAAATCTTTGTCTGCAAATGCGGAAAGTGCTGAGCAGTGAGGTTATATTCGAGGGTTTTTCATTTTCTTTCAGAGATATAGACCTCGGATTTAGGCGATTTTTTAGGGGTTCTTCACATGGTTGTTTGGGGTAAGTGATCTTTACCCGATTTTGATTTTATTTCATGATTTTATCTTTGTTTTCATCATTAAATTAGTGAATTAGTTGGAATTTGGGAAAAAAATTTAAAATCTTTCAAAAGTGTAAAATGATGATTTGAAGGACGAATTGATGTCGGAAATTGATAATTTTGGTACGATTGAACTCGTATCGAAATGGGTGTTTGGGTTTTGTAAATTTTGTTGGGTTCCGAGGTACAGTTGTGGAGGTTGACTTTTGGGTTGACCTTTTTGTTCTTGTTAACGATCAAAACCTTTATTATCCGGAATTATTTTTTATGAGTTTTATTTATGATTTGAAGTTATTTTGGCTAGATTTGAGCCGTTCGGAGGTTGTTTGACTCGAGAAGGTCATTTTAGAGTATCGGTCTAGCTTCTTTGAAGTAAGTATCTTGTCTAACTTTGTGTGGGGGAAACTACCCCCTTAGGATTTGAGTCCTTGGTGCTAATTGTGTCATGTGAAGGCCGAGTATGCAAGGTGAAGAGTACGTGCTCGGACTTATTTGTGTAAATTTGATTGTTTAGTGCTATTAGGTTCTTATGTCCATTAAATATGATGTTGTTTTATCATGTTAAATTCCTCATTTACCAAATTCATCCTTACGTGTCTTATTTGAAATTTATTGCTTCATGTTTTACACTTATTGTCAATTAAACTCTTATGTGCCTTAACTGAAGTTGTTGCCTCTTTTATTACCATGTTATCCTTTCCGTAATTGCCAATCGTTAGTTGAAGTTATTATTATCTTTTTCTATAATTTGCTTATCCTTAATTGAATTTGTTGTATCTCTTCTGTAATTGCTCAACCCTAAATGAAGTTTTGTTATCCCTTATCATTGTTGACTTAACCTTATTTGGAATCATTGACTCATGTTATCCCTCTTACCATTGAATTATACTTTTGTGGAATCAATACTACACATTATCTCTTCCTTGTTGAGCTATTGCTATGTTGTACCATTATTTCCTGTTATGTCTTTCTTTGTGAGTTCGTTCTTCTTTTTACTTTGTATTTTGAAGTTACTAAGTTGATTTACTTGCTGTATTCTCGTGTTATTATCGCTGTTGCTGTTGTATTCAGTGTTGTTGAGATGAGGGCTATGTGTGGTTGTGATATTGAAACTGTTTTGAAAAAATATTGTGGCATGTGGTCACATATTGTGTAAGTCATTTATTTGAGTTGTTATATTTTTGGCATATGTGTTTTTTTGAGAGAATTGTTATGTTGTTTGCACAAGGTTTCTGCCGTGTAGTTGTTATTGTGTTTGCACGAGATTTCTGCTATGCGGTTGTTATTGTGTTTGCACGAGGTTTCTGTCCTGCGGTTCTTATTGTGTTGCACAAGGTTTCTACCATGCTATTATTATTATCGATGCGCATGCGGTGATATAAGGTATGGGTGTTGAAACGCATGTAGTGAGATAAGGTGTGCTTGAAACACTAGCTAGTAGGGGAACTACTAGAAGCCGTGCGATGTGATAAGGTGGGATAAAACGCGGGATACTATTTCAGGAAAATAATTTTCAAAACTAAAAAATAAAGGCTCCCGCGGTGATATAAGGAAAGTTGTGATTCATTTGATGATTTGAGACAACGAGGTGGGACCTCAGGAGGGATCTTGTTGTCATTTTCCCTTTTCTGTGCATTTGTCTTTGATTGTTGTTTTCCTTAGCATACTACTAATTGTTTTCCTCCATGATGCACTTTTTGCTCAGTTCTATGTAGCTAATCTTGTTGTGCTGATCGCTGTTTCAAACTTTGCTGCTTTTATTACACTGTATATTTCGCGGTGATCATTTCTTGTGTGTCATTCATTATTTCTACTCCTATTTGTTGACTGAAATAGTGGTAGAACACTTGCACAAGCATATATGTAGTATAATCATCCATATCGGCTACAAAAGGTGAATCCTGACGCCATTAACCATTATACGTACTCTTGTTTACTTGCCTTTTGTGTGAGGAATATTCTATTGGCATGTAAGTCGTCCATGCAGATATGAGTTGTAATGTGGGTACAAGATTTCAATTGACTAGGGATTAAGAATTGGGACCCTGAGCCGTGATTATGAGGTTCAGTACCTCGTGGAAATGCTTGAACAAATCTGGTGTGACAGCGACTGTTCTTATTGAGTTGTTGCTGGTTTTTCCTTTATTTTGATTTCGCCGGACTTAGACTGTGTCCAACTTATTCTAGGCATTATTACATGACTGCTTCATTTTAATTATTGTTGCTATTGGTGTCTCGTTGCAAGTATTGTTTGGTATTCCTTATCCTGCTTAGTTGTATTAATATTGTTTTTTCTGTTAGTTCACCTTCACACTTGTTCAGGTTGTTTAGTCCGGTAGGTGTCTTGACTGTCCCTCGTCACTACTCCACCGAGGTTAGTCTTGATGCTTAATGGGTACCGCTGTGTGTATTCACACTACGCTTCTGCACATTTTTTGTATAGATCTAGGTGCCTCGGATATTGTTGATCATTAGCTAGCTGGTAGAGCATTGCTGTGAAGACTCAAGGTAAACTTATCATCGCGTTCGTAGGCCTCGGCACCTTTTGATATTATGCTTGTACTATTAAATCCTTTTTCGAACAGTTATATTTAGGAATTTTGTTTCTAGTAAACTCAGTAGAGCTTATGACTTGTACTACCGATTTTGGAAATTGTAATTGTGTATAAGATCTTTATCTTGTATTTATCATTCAATGGTTGAATTCTTCTATTTATTTAGTAAGTGTTAAGCTTACCTAGTCTTAGAGACTAGATGGCTTCATGACAACCTACGAAGAGAAATTGGGGTCGTGATATCAAGTTTCCAGGATGTTACATTATCCATGTTTGGGAGAGCCTAAATTTAAGGAACGTCATGCGGATTACTTCACTAATCATGGTGTAAATTAATATTCTTTATTTTCTTTCTTTTTAGTTTTGTTAATATGTTGACGTATCAGTTTAATTTTGTTTTTTCTAATATACCTTTTTATATTAAATAGAAATATCAGACATTTAGGGTATTCGAGATAATTCCTATCGAAGAGGAATTGAATTCAAGCCTTTAATTGGACAAATACTATGCAGTCGCAGTCTTTCGAAGGTAGTGAATATGGTTCCTTCAACTGGTGAATCACCATGTAATCGTAGTCGATTAAAAGAAACAAATCGAACTCCTATAATTGGAGAATCACCTCGTACCCAGAGTCGTTCTAAACGTTCTACAACGGTGTTTGATGATGAATTAGTTAACACAATATATCGTGTAAGTTTTTTTTTGTTTAGTCTGAAGTTTTTCGTACTATTTTTTGCTTAACTATAGCATGTTTTATGTGAAGTTTTGGTTTTATTGTTTGCGCAACTTCAGCATTGTTTTGAGCTGAAACTTTTGTTCTGTGTTTGTAAAACTACAACATGTTTTGTCTGCAGTTTTTATTCTGTATTTGCTGAACTTTAGCATTCTTAGAGCTGAAGTTTTGTTCTGTGTTTGTAAATCTACAGCATGTTTTTTTTTACAGTTTTTATTCTGTTTGTGATGAACTTCAGTATTCTAGGAGCTAAAGTTTTGTTTTGTGTTTGTAAAACTAAAGCATGTTTTATGTGCAGGTTTTGTTTTGTTTTTGATGGACTTCATCATTCTTGGAGCTGAAGTTGTGTTTTGTGTTTGTCAAACTATAACATTTTTTGTCTGAAGTTTTTGTTTTGAATTTGTTGAACTTCAACATTCTTAGAGCTGAAGTTTTTTCTGCATTTGTTAGTTGTTGTAAAACTACAGTATGTTTTGTCTGAAGTTTTTGTTCTGTATTTGAGCTGAAGTTTTTTCTGTATTTGTAAAATTACAGCATATTTTGTTTGAAGTTTTTGTTCTGTATTTAATGAACTTCAGCATTCTTAGAGCTAAAGTTTTATTTTGTGTTTCTATTTCTGAAATTCTTTTGTTGTTTCTATTTCTATGCTAGAGGGTAACGAGGGAGGTTAAAAAGCATGCAACAGAAGAAAGGGGCATGATCGCGAAAGAAGTTGATTAAGAGTTTCAATGGGGCGAGCGATTTGTTATAGTAGACGAGGTTGTGAAAAAAATTAAGGTAGGCTTATTTATAGAGAAGTATTTTATCCTGCTAATGTAATTCTTTTATTCAGAATAATCATTGTTAGTAATTTTTTAGAGGAATATTTTGATATGAACTTTGAAAAGTTGTTTGAGATTGTCGACAAGTCAAAAGGAAGATTTTGAGTTCATGACCTATCGACAATATAAAAGAGTGAACGAGTCCTTCGAACCTCAATCCGATATTAATGCTGCTCATGATGGACTGAATAAGGTCCCAGCTGAAAATGTAAGAGGTGACCAAGCAACTATTGAAGGCCAAGTTCAAGTAATTGAGCAAGTTCAAGTGTTGAAGGGCAAGTTGAAGCGAAAGGTTAATGTTGATAGACTGAGCAAAGTTGCTGGATATGATGAACAGTTATCAACCGAGAATGTAGGAAGCAAGAAAGGTGCAAATGATGAAGTTGTCGATACTGAAGAACACATGTCGAGTTTTGATGTGGGTACTCCTATTGCAAAAGGCAATGCATTTGCAGGTGCAGATGATGAACCTGTCAGTACTGAAGAACACACACCGAGTTTTAATATGGGTACTCGTATTAGAAAAGGCAATGCGTTTGCGGAAGCATTAGCTATTTGCCAAGAAATTTTAGGTGGAGACACACAGGAAGATCACTACAGGTGTGTATATATATATATATATATATATATATTAGGTCATTGATTTCCCCCCCCCCCCC
>MCJB01014877.1:53706-90080 GCA_002018475.1 Nicotiana obtusifolia
CCCCCCCCCCCCCATGAATGTGTAGCGAAAGTTGAAAATAATGGTGCTTCAATTGATACGACTCAAAAACATTCCGATGCTGCTGCATTGCATGAAGATAGAGTCGAGAAAATCCTTCCGCAGAATACTCCAAGGCTCGCCGATGACGCTGCACCATTGAATGAAGCTGGAGGTACTGAGATTGACAAAGGTATGCAGTCTAGTGATAGTGCAGTGAAAGGCAAACATCAAGGTATCCTATACATCACGAACTTATTACATTTGATCCAAAATTTTATTTTCAGTTTGAAATTTTACATACTTTCTTTTCTTTTTTGTGCTTTTTGATGATTATTCAGAAAGACTTGACGCAACCGAAAAAGAAATTGGTGAGCTCATTCGGCTATTTGAAAAATGAGAAATACATCTCTTCACATTTGTTGGCTCACAGACACGTGTGAACTGTCTATTGTAAGGCCCATAAATTTCGCCAAGGAATTTGAGGTTTTGTGGTGCCGAGGTAGACTTACGTGTTTGAGAATTGTAGAAATTCTTCGCGTCGAGTTTGCGAGCCGCGATACAGACTTCTTTTGGGTTAAAGAATGCACTGAGGAGTTGATGGAAATATTTTGACGGAAAAAGGCGATTCTGCGATCAGTTTCACGACCGTAGAATCATTTTGCGGGCCGCATAATTATCGCGAAGTTGAGCAGAGAACCTGTTAAATTTTGAAGGTTGTTCTACGGTCCATTATACAATCGCATAGTTGTTTCGCAGTCCTCACATCCATCGCAGACTTGGCATGGAGAATTTTCAAGAGTGATTCTGCCATCTACTCTGCAGCCGCATAAGTGGTCTGCGGACCGCAGACCTATCGCAGACCGGTCTAGACCATCCCAGTTCTTGGCATCATTTTCGTGGTCCATTTCGGGCCGCATATCTATTCTGCAGTCCATTCTGCGACCGGAGGGTCCATTTTTCTATTTTTATAATCCGACCTCATTTTGATAAATGGCCATTGGGGCTTATTTTGGAACGATTGTTTGATGATTTTAGAGAGAGGTGGGAGTATTTTAGAGAGAGGAGGAGGAAATATAACATTCTAATCACATATTCTTGCACCTATCTTCAAGAATCAAGAAGCCACTCACTAGACCACCATCTATCCGGGTAAGTTCTTGTCCTACATCATCTATGCAAATTGTTTAGGGTCTAAGTAGATTGTGGAGTTGGGGATAGGCCATGCATGTGCCAATAGGTGGTAGAATGTGAGGTTGTTGAACTATTTTGGGTAGTATCTAGTTGAAATTGGTTGAGGGAGGAAGGGATTACCATTATAGAGCTTTGCAGTCTATTTTGCATACTAGGTGTTTGACAAAATTCCTAAGAGAGTTACACCATGGGAATCATTCTAATTATTATCCGATTTTGGCTATCTTCCTATACATTGTTATTGCTAGGAGTGTTGGGGCATTGTAGTAATTTAAGGAAAGCTCAAAGCAAGGTATGTTGGCTAAATTACTCTCTTGGAATTGAATTCCATGATGTTCCCGTAAGTTTCAAGTATGGTTTATGTGTTAGCGTTATAACTTCAATTCATGTTTTGAATGAAAGTCCATAATGCATAACTTTGAAAGAATACTCAATGCGTCTAAAACTCCTATTGCGCATATATATACTTAAGGCCTTGATTTCGAATGTTCATATTGCCGATACTCTATAAAGATGCTTCAAAGTGAAAGAAGTGAGTTGGAGATATAAAGTGTGGTTGACAATTATACTTGTGGCCTATGGTGCCAAGGAAATGAAATGATGTGAGAAAAATTATGAAATGAGCTTTGATTCAACTGTTCCAAATTGGTTTCGAAAATAGATGTGCCTAAAAGCTTATGCACTCAAGTCATTCCCAAATGTGACTGTTTTAACTAATGCTATGTTGTGTAAGTATTTCTAATGTGTTTTGAACTCTTATATATTCATGACTTGAAATTGTGTATTGCCTTTTTGGGAAAAAGTATTTCAAGAATAAATGATGTGTTAAAGATTTTCTATTGTGATTTAATTATGTTATACCCCTTTTTGGGAAGAAAACCTTGTATGAAATCAATGTAATCAAACACTTATTTCTCATATGATGAAACCTTATGAACTTATACTTGCTAAGGCCAAAGGTGCCAAATAGTTGATTGGAAGAGAACTCTTTGTATAAACTATCATTGTTTTGGGATCTAAATTGTGGTATTGTGATTACACCTCCACCCGCATACATTGGGGTGAGGCGGCAGGGCCGCTTTGTGTAGAATTGTGATATTATGATTATACCTCCACCCGCATACATTTGGGTGAGGCAGCGAGGCCGCTTTGTGTAGAATTGTGGTATTGTGATTACACCTCCACCCGCATACATTTGGGTGAGACGGCAAGGCCGCTTTGTGTAGAATTGTGATAACACCTCCACCCGCATACATTGGGGTGAGGCGACATGGCCGCTTTGTGTAGATTTGTGGTATTGTGATTACTCCTCCACCCGCATACATTAGGGTGAGGCGGCAGGGCCGCATTGTGTAGAGTAGTGGTATTGTGATTACACCTCCACCCGCCTAAATTGGGGTGAGGCGGCAGGGCCACTTTGTGTAGAGATTATGGTATTGTGATTGCACCTCCACCCGGAGACATTGGGGTGAGGCGGCGGTGCCGCTTTGTGTAAAGGTGGTTACAGAAGACCCCCGACTTAATATTTATAAATGTTATTGGAAGCTCTTAATAAATCTGCTTCGACTTTAATGGCTATCTAAGCCCTTTATCTATTACCATGATTCATCATATCTATGTTGTATTTCCAAGTCCAGCTCATAGGTGTTTTAGTTTTCATACTAGCACTATTCCAGATGTACTAACGTCCCTTTTGCCGAAGGCGCTGCATATTCAATGGATGCAGGTAGTTCATCAGCAGGCGGTCTTGATCCTCGATAGTAGTTACTCCCTATTTAGCAAGTTTTGGTTAGCGCTACTCTGTTTCGGGCTTTATGTCATTTGACGTTGTATTTTGTGCTTTGAGGTATAGCTGGGGCCTTGTTGCTGGCACTTCCATTCTTCACTTCTGTTGTACTTAGAGGCTCCGTAGACGCGCTGTGGGTGGTGTTTGATGTTGGGTAATGAACTAGAAGTGTTGGTATGTGGAAAACATATTTTTCATCATATCTATTAAACTTGTAATATTTTGAAAGTCGTAAATGAATCTCTTTTGAATAATGGGGAAAAAATGTGAAACACTTGACTCTTCTCATGTCTATCTCTTGACTGATTCTTATATTGTTAATGGGCAAGGTTGGGTAGAAGGCATCTAGTAGGCTTCCTTAACCGGGGTATCTCAGTTGAGCACCGGTCGCGCTCCCCGTGGTCAGGGCGTGACATCTTTGTAGTATTTTCAAATTTTAGTCAGTATTATTTGATATTTTTGCCCTTTTTTGCATAAAGGTTTAGGCATATCTGAGGGTAATGCAAGCGGATCCGTTGGTATGCAAACACCATCTGTGTCGCAACACTTAGACCGGGTAGTTATTTGCTGCAATTCGATTACAAGTCATTTTTTGAGTAATGTGTGTTTATATCAGTTGTATTTATGTATATATTTTTCTTGTTTTTACATATCTCATCTGATGCATCACAACTTCTTCCAAATCCTAAGAGAAGGAAGCTTTCCAATTCTTTTAACGTTTTGCGTGACACCAGTGATATCCCCAACTTTAATTTATGTTCATTTTCACTAGGTAGTACAAAAGAGATTGGTGCAGAAGGTAATTTTGTTGTTGGTGGTGGTGGTGAAGAGAGACAAGAAGATCATGAACAACAGGGAGTTAGAGAAGTATTTGTCCTTATGGTTGTGGATTTTTCCCCTGCTATTGAACCGCAACAGTTAGTTGCGACTGAGCAGCAGGAGCAGCAAGCAAAAAGTAAACTAGCTAAAGTAGAGAAAATGATTCGTATGGGGAGTATTTGGTTGAAATCTCCTTACGTCATTCCTAAACGAAAGGCAAGGGGACAAGATTGGAAAGCAGAAAAGACTACACGAAAATGCCCCTTCCAAAGTCATTCTTTACCGAGCTTGTGGACCCTAACTCTTATCTTGCGGATGATATAAGTTATTAAGTTTGTTGTTGAATTGGTTTTGAACTATATTTTCTAAAACATCAGCCTTATGTTTGTTTTGAAGTTTTTGTAGTGTAATTTGGTAAACTTCAGACTTATGCATGCTTAAGTTTTTTAGTTCATTTGCTAAAACTTCATACTAAAACATGCTGAAAGTTTTCTCCTGCAGTCTGTAGTTTTGTAATGAGTTTTTTTCTAAACTTCAGACTTATAAATAGAGAAGTTTTTTAGTACATTCCATAACACTTCATTCTAAACATGCTGAAGTGTTTGTCCTGCAATCTCTAGTTTTGTAATGAGTTTTTTTTTTCTGAACTTTAAATTAAATGTACTGAAGTTTTTTAGTTCATTTCCTAACACTTCATACAGAACATGCTTAAGTTTTTGTCTTGCAGTTTGTAGTTTTGTAATGAGTTTTTTCTAAGCTTCGTACTTATGCATGCTAAAGTTTTTTAGTTCATTTCTTTACACTTCATACTAAATGCTTAAGTTTTTGTCCTGCAGTCTGTAGTTTTGTAATGATTTTCTTCTAAACTTCATACTCATGCATGCTGAAGTTTTTTAGTTCATTCCCTAATACTTAATATAAACATGCTTAAGTTTTGCCATGCAGTCTGTAGTTTTGTAATGAGTTTCTTTCTAAACTTCAGACTTATATACGCTGAAGTTTTTTAGTTCATTCCTTAGCACTTTATACTAAATATGCTGAAGCTTTTGTTCTGCAGTCTCTAGTTTTGTAATGATTCTTTTTAAATTTTAAACTAAACATGCTGAAGTTTTTAAGTTCGTTTCCTAAAATTATTTTTTACTTTGAATTATATTGTGGTAAGTTCACATATTTTCTTTTTATGTTGTTCATCTGCAGCATATTGAAGTGGCCGTATATTTCTTGTGAAAAAAAATTGCTATCACCTTCCAAGTTATCCAGAATCAGAATATGCAGTAACAAATTTACTTTTTGATCAGTATATGACTAAGTTGGCTCGTGTTCATCCTTCAGATGAACATAAGTAGAAAACTAGAATAAGGAAGAAAAAGAGAATGGAGAAGTAAAGAAAAATCGATGAGAAAAAGATCAAGTCAAAGAGAAAGCGGGCTGTTAAAAAACAAGTGATTGAGGAAGCTGTGGATTCTGAAGAGAAGTGGAGATTGAGAAACTTATTGAGTTTACCTGTATTATTGAAGAATCAACTGGTGAAAAGGTGGCCAACTACGTAAGAGGCATTGACCTTTTATGTTGTATCTCATGGACATTTGTCGAAAAAGTATTCTTTCCATTTCGACTTAAGCCAAGACCTAACCAGTTATCTACGCATTACTTTCTTGGAATTCTGCACTTTAAAACCAAAACTATATTTGTGTACGATTCCTTGAGTGATTTACCATATGACAGTGCATTGAAACATGTCCAAAATTATACTCGGTTGATTTCACACTTGCTCGAATGCTTAAATTTGGCACACAAAATAAATCTTATGGGGAAAATGCTCCAAAAAATTTTACAATTAAATGGATGAACGCACGTCTACAGCAGAACAAGTATGTGTTTGGCATATGTTTACCGTGCATCTTATTTTTATGGTTTTTATTTTATTTATAGAGCTGTGTTATTTGTTCATTAATCTTCATATTTTTTCATATTTTTTTTTGTAGTGTTGATTGTGGTATATTTGCTTTTTAAGTTCTTCGAGATGCGTTTAAAGCAATACTATGTCTTCAATTTCAAACAAAGTGATGTGTTGATATTCAAGAGAGAATTGGTTGCGAATCTTTGGGCTCATGGAAAGTGGAAAGAAGAAAGCGGTTATGAAACTCTAGAAGAGCAACTAGGACATGACGATGGAGAATACAAAGACACTCTATGTGAATTTTTTCGATAGAGAATGAATTGTAAATGAAAATTTTTTTAAAAAAATTATTTTTCAATAATGTAAGTGAAAACAAAATTGGGTTTGAGAATATAGATTATTTTTTGTGAATTATGTGCTGTCTATCTTTTAAATTTTTGTTCTCTTCGCATTAGTCTGAAGTTGTCTTGGATTGTATCAAATACCTTTGTCTCTTTTATCATGAACCTAACCATGTTTTGTGAAACTTCAACATGTTTAGTGTAAAGTGTTAGAAAATAAAGAAAAAAAACTTTAGCATGTATAAGTCTGAAGTTTAGCAAAAGCACATTAGAAAATTACATACCGCAGAAGAAAACTTCAGCATGTTTAATCTGACGCTTTAGCAAATGAACTAAAAAACTTCAGCATGTTTAGTCTGAAGTTTAAGAAAAAAACTCATAACAAAACTACATACTGCATGACAAAACTTCAGCATGTTTTAGTGTGAAGTTTTAGAAAATGAACTAAAAAAACTTCAACATGCATAAGTATGAAGTTTTACAAAACTCATTAATAAATTACAGACTGCAAAATAGAATTTCAGCATATTTAATTTGAAGTTTTAGAAAATAAACATAAACACTTCAGCATGTTTAGTCTGAAGTTTAGGAAAAAACTTATTACAAAACTACAGACTGGAAGACAAAATTTCAGCATGTTTTAGTATGAAGTTTTAGCAAATGAACTAAAAAACTTCAGCACGCATAAGTCTGAAGTTTTGCAAAAGCTCATTAGAAAATTATGGACTGCATAACAAAATTTCAGCATGTTTAGTCTGAAGTTTAGCAAATGAACTTAAAAACTTCAGCATGTTTAGTCTGAAGTTTAGGAAAAAACTTATTACAAAATTACAGACTGCAGGACAAAACTTCAATATGTTTAGTATGAAGTTTTAAGTTATACATCTCTAAAGTTTTAGACTTTTTATGCTATAGTTTTGAGTAAAACACTACCAGCTATTTTTTTTTGTAAATTTTTACAGTCTGAAGTTACTTTTTATATATGTGTGAAATTCTCTTTCTATATCCTTAAAGCTTCATATCTTTTGTGCTGAAATTTTCTTGAAAAACACTAATTATCTGATCTGAAGTTTCATGTGAGCCTATATCCACGTGAAACAACTTCATGCCATATGAAACATGAAGGTTACTCTAAGTCTATATCAATGTGAAACAACTTCATGCTAAATTAGCATGAAGTTTTAGCTTATATTTTCATAATTATGGACTTATTAGTCTGCAGTTACATTTCTTTGTATTTTGAAACTTCAAACTTATCTTTTTTGTGTTTACCAGCTATTTTTCGTCTTTTATCACCTACTTTATATTACATTTAATTTGTCTGACCATATAGTAAATGACTTGATAATTTACTTTTGCATTTATAAATAATAAATAAAGTTTTTCAATTGGTTAGGTGCAAACTTTGACTTTTCAGCCTGAAGTTATATTTTTAGAATTGAAAAATTGCAAACTTATTAGGCCGAAGTTATATTTCATTTTGCATTTACCACCTACTTGTTGTCTTTTATCACCTACTTATCTTGTTACATTCAATTTCTCTGAACGTAAAACAGTAAACAGATCTGAAAAGTTACCGTTGCATTTATAGATATTAAATTGATTAGGTGCCAACTTTGGCTATATTAACAACCTCTTCACTTGAAAATTTCATAGTCATCCATAGCCTTCTATCATATTTTTTTAAATTATATTCATCCATAGCCTTTTAGCTTTTTAAAAGAAATAATGTCTGCTAGCGGAAGCAGGAAGCTTACAATAGAAGTACCTATGCAGAAGTGGGAGGGTTTAAAGTCTGATTGGAATAATAACGTAGCAATGACCAATCTTATGCAGAAGTAGGAGCAAATAAAGGTTGATTGGGAAAGAATTAGATAGCAGTTTTTTGCCGATTAATCATTCTAGAATAGGGTGAACCCAGAATGCAGTTGTGAAGGTTATTCGACCTCGTTCGACAAGGTTATGCAGTAGTTTGATTCTTTTAAATTTTCCATCAGGGACTATGTCAAGATGAAAAATAGCTTGAAGAGTCTTTCTTATCTTATAGGCGGAATAATAATTGAACAAAATCAGTTAAATGATCAATTCAACAAGTTGCAGTGCGATCTCATGAGACTTTGTGGTCTTTTGCCCGAGTATCCTAAAATTATCTCTGATTCGGATGATGATGAGATATATCGAGAAATTGATGAGTACTGTTTTGATGATGGTGGTGATGCTTAGTTTTTTTAATCCCTCTTTTATATTTTTCTTTTGTATTTTTGTTAATATTTTTATGGCTTTCTTTTGTTTTGTGTGATTTTTTTTCATGTAATATGTTATATAAATAAAATTCATGTTTTATTTTGTGTATAATTTATTTAAGTTTTGATGGCTGCATTCTCATTTTAGTGTAATAATATAGTACGTGTCAACCTAAAACTTCATGCCTTATAAGGCTGAAGTTAGCATATATAAGGTAAAATCTTCAACCTCTATGGTCTGAAGTTATCATCTATAGCTTTTGAGAGTCAAACTTTATAGGCTGAAGCTTTTTTGCAAATATTACCCGTTAATAGGCATATATAAGGCTATAATTATAGCTTTAAGAGTCAGATTTATCCATGCTGAAGTTTTTTTTGTTAAATTCCTAAAACTTCATACTAAACATGCTAAAGTTTTGTCCTGCAATCTTTAATTTTATAATGAGTTTTTCCTAAACTTCAGAAAAAACATGCTAAAGTTTTTATGTTCACTTGCTAAAACTTCATACTAAATATGCTGAAGTTTTGTCATGCAGTTTGTAATTTTCTAATGAATTTTTGCAAAACTTCAAACTTATTCTTTTAGGCTTGAAATATTACTTTATATATATATATATATATATATATGAATACGCCATGCAGAAAGGTCTGTAGTTTTTTATTATATATATGTATGTTTTGTGTGTGTGTGTGTGTGTTAAAGATATGTATTTCACTTACAGGTTTTTCTCGCCGAAGTGATTGCGTACTTTTTAGAATGCAAACAAACCTGTAAGCCGCCAACAAAAATGAGTGGTTTGTATTTCAAGCAATACATAAATGAGTATTTTCCAATCTAAGAGTTTTTTTTTTTTTTTTTTTATGAAAACAATCACATTCCACATATATCAATCAATAATGAAAGTCTAAATTCAGAAGATCTAGCTTCCTTTAGAATGAATTTTTTCCCAAGGATTATTGAATGTTGGAATATTTTTCAGCGTGTTTCTTGGAATATGGATGAGGCAGTGGAGAAGACAAGCAAGTTCTTCTGTTATGGCTAATTTGTTTACAGCGACTGCATTTGGTAGACTTCTATCGTATTGATTCAGTCGCAGGGATATACCTCTTCTTTTGTCTTCTTCCTTGTAGAATATCTACATCGGGAGGTTTTGTGATTTGAGATTTTATATTTTGTGATATATCCCATGAATTTTGATCTCCCACGGTATTGACATGCCCTTTATATATTTAGAACCATGTTTCTCTTGAATACCATTTTAAGAAGTAATAAGATTTCTCCAAATATCTCTTATTGATAGCAGCAATTGCATGTGGACAGGGCAATTCATCAAGTTGGAATTCCAAGCAGTCACAAGCTCTTTTCTTTAAGTCCACAATGAATTCCATTTCTTCATTATTTATTCTAGACAACATTGAATCAAGGTTGAACACCTAAGAAGGAATAAAAAAGTAAAAAAAAAACTATATTAGTGTATTATGGCTTCAAAAAGAAAAAAGTATGAAGTTTTTTCTTTGTAAGCAGTAAATCAGTTCAGACATAAAAAGCTAAAGTAATTATGCATTAGTTAATTACTTCAGACAAAACATGCTATAGTTAAGCAAAATACAGTATGAAAAAACTTCAGACATGTATTTTTCTGTGAGCATGCAATCAATGAGATCATAAATGCTGAAGTTAATAAATATACTTACAAACATTTTGCAAGCCAAGTCTATCTTCTTATTCATCTCTTCTTCTACCCATATTGATATTTTTTGAAAAGTTTCATGTGTTGTTTTTCTTCGTTCATAAAACCAGTGTTGTAACTTTTCTTTGATGAAATCTAACATTCTTAAAACAGGCATCTCTCTAGCTTTTAGTAACACGGAATTCATTGATTCTACCATGTTTGTTGTCAACATATCATAACGTCGTCGTGGGAACCACAATCGAGCCCATCTCTCTGATGGCTCTTCCATTATGTAATTGTATATTTTTTTATCAACACTTTTGATCTGGGAAAATCTTTACGTCTGTATGACCTTGCAGCGCTTTGAAAAAGATTTATCACCATTCTTTTTGCATGTCTTTGCTTTAAATTCTTCTCAAAGTGATAGAGGCAGATACCATGGTGAGCTTCACGATAAATTTGTCTAACCCCATGTGCGATAGACTGGTATCTGTTAAGAAAAGCAGTTCACGGCGGATTTCAATTACTTTCTCATTTCCCCGAGGAACCAAATGTATGCATCATTATTTTCTGAATCTGCTACAGAAGATAAAGGAATTATTTGATTGTTTGCATACTTTGATACAACATCAAATAGAACATCACGATATATTTACTTAAAAAACATTGCATCTACTGCAATCACGGGTCTATATTAACGCCAACCAACTATTGATGCCGCATGAGCAAAGAACATGTAATCAAACCTGTACAGGTGAAACATAAAAAAATAAATCATAAAGTGTGAAGCTTTCAAATAGGAACAGTTGAAACTTCAGACAGATGATTATTATTTTGTTGCTTACCGATTCTGCTGATCTCTTTTTATGCTAGTGTACGTCCCTGGATTTCTATGTACCATCACATGTAGGTATGAAGGAAGATGGTAGTTCTCTTCCGGTGTTCCTCTTATACAAGCAATACCTTTTTGAATGGCGCGCCATGCCTTGTTATATCCAATGTCAATTCCAATTTTTTTTATTTCACCTTCTACAAAGGCTGGTGTAACCTCAATCTTTTTATCCCGAACATGCTCTAAAATTTGGTCACTTATAAAATTTCATGTAGCATGCTTCTGATCAGATTTTCTTGCATCAACTCAGCATTCATGGTTGCTATGAAATTTTATCACCTGAAAAGTGTGAATCTTTTATTCTAGTAACACGTACATTCCAATCACATTTCTCCACGATGCATTTCAGCTCGTATCTCTTTGAACATGATCTAACAGCAATGAATTCAACTTTTTGGTTTATCTCCAAGCTGCAAAAAAATTTAGTCATGCTCTTCTTGTTCTCAAAAATTGATCCTACATTTATTTCCTCAGGCAATGCATCATGCCTAAGTATTATACATGGTGGAGATTCTTTCAGCTTTCTCCTTACTCTTTTTATTGATTTCTTAGAAGCGGTAGAAGTTTTAGTAATTTCTTCAATTGTATCTGCTGTTATTGGTATATTTTCTGTATTTTCTTGATCTTGGTTGTTGCTTATCATTGCAGAAGATAACAAAAAACTTTGTTGGATTGTGTGTTGGTTGTCTATTTGCATTATTAGCTGTCCTTCTTCTTGTTGACCTCACCAAACTGATCCGAATTTATTGTAGCAGCAGGTAATTCTTGTAGTGCTCGAGATTCTAAATCAACTGTAATTTTAGAAAGCTGTCGCTCGTTGTCTACTTTCATTATTGGTTGTTCTACTTCATATTAATAATCAGCAAGTTGTTCTGAATCTACTGTATGTGCAAGAGATGGTTTGAATGTTGCAGATTCTAAAGCAGCTATACTGTCAGAAAGTAGTTGTATTTTTTTGACGACAAAATGACAATTCTTGAAAGATGAATCAGTTGTTATCAAATGTATATAGATTCTGAATTCTTCATCTGAAGTTGTTACAAGCATTCCTTTGCTTGTCTTTAGTTTGATATCAAACTTTACTTTTAGTGCATATTTGGTTGCATCAAAATCTGTGATTTTACTAATTTTCTTCAGGAAAGTGTTGAATGATACTTGTTTATTAACCAGAATAAGTTTTGTATCATGATCCAAGTAGTTGTAATCAAAAGTCCATCTCCTGTTGAAAGTAATAACAAGGCAAATCGAACTCATCCTGCAGTATGGAAACTACAATATGTTTAGTGTGAAATCTTAGGAAATGAACAAAGAAACTTTAGCATGTATAAGCATGAAGTTTAGCAAAAACTCATTAGAAAATTACATACTGCAGAACAAAACTTCAGCATGTTTACTCTGAAATTTTAGTAAATAAACATAAAAACTTCAGCAAGTTTAGTCTGAAGTTTAGGAAAAAACTTAATATACAACTACATACTGCAGGGCAAAACTTCAGCACGTTTTAGTATGAAATTTTGGCAAATGAACTAAAAAAACTTCAGATTGCATAAGTATGAAGTTTTGCGAAAACTCATCAGAAATTACAGACTGCATGACAAAACTTCAGCATATTAAGTTTGAAGTTTTAGCAAATGAATATAAAAACTTCAGCTTATTTAGTCTGAAGTTTAGGAAAAAACTCATTACAAAATTACAGACTGCAGGACAGAATTTCAGCATGTTTAGTATGAAATTTTAGTAGATGAACTAAATAACTTCAGTATGTTTTAGTATGAAGTTTAGGAAAAAGTCATTTACAAAATTACGTAATGTAGGACCAAACTTCAGCATGTTTAGTTTGAAGTTTTATGTTATATACCTTTGAAACAACTTCATGTACATTACCATGAAGTTTTTAGCTTTATATTTCACTTGAAACTTTAGACTTTAACGTGAAATAACTTCATGCTACATGAGCATGGAGTTTTAGCTTGTATTTGATTGAAACTTCAGACTTCACATGAAGTCTGACAAAACTTCAGCATGTTAAATCTGAAGTACTAGCAAATGAACGTAAAAACTTCAGCTTGTTTAGTTTGAAGTTTAGGGAAAAACTCATTACAAAATTACAGACTGCTGGATAAAACTTCAGCATGTTTAGTATGAAAGTTTAGCAGATGAACTAAATAACTTCAGCATGTCTTATTATGAAGTTTAGGAAAAAGTCATTTTCAAAATTACGTACTGTAAGACACAGCTACATGAGCATGAAGTTTTAGCTTGTATTTGATTGAAACTTTCAGACTTCAACGACAAACAACATCATGCTACATTAACATGAAGTTTTAGCTTGTGTTTCATTGAAACTTCAGACTTCAACGTGAAACAACTTTATTCTATATCCTTCACGCATTAAATTTAAAGTTTTGAAAAGTTTTTGAAGATCTATAAGTAAAATACTTCAGTGCTGTATCTGTCAAACAACTTCATGCAAGTGTGATTTGTAAATGACCATAACTGAAAATATCTATAGGCATTAATTGAATTCATATTTTGTTTTTTAAGTTCAAAACTAAAAAAGCATGACGAAATACGAAAATAATTGCAGAAACATATATCATGAAGCTCAATCAGTTTTACAAACTAATGCGAATTCTGAAGACGAATTGCAATACTTACAACGTATTTTGTAATTTTGAATTCTGAAGATGAATTTGGTTCAAGTTTCTGATTTTTGAGAAAGCTGCTGAGAGGAGAGTAGATCTTCGACCAGGGTTGAAAGAGATCTTTTGATGAGGGACGAAGTGATGGGGGATATCTTTTTCACGAACAAAGTTGCAGATCACGCGATTAATGCGTGATGCAGGTTTTATATCTTTTGTGAGGGGTATAATTTTCATATTATTACGAATTTTTTGTCAGTTGGCTACCAAATCAATAATTTTTAAAAATAGGGTATAAGTTAAAAGATGGCACAGATATAAGGTACGACTGCAAATCACCCCGCAAAAAGGTTGTCTCCTCCTTACTGTCCTTGGGCCTTAGCACATTGAATATTGGGAAAATGACATTTTATTTTTGGCTATCAAATATAAATAGTTTGTGGCACAGGTTAAAAATTTGAAGAAGTCCTTAAATATTATGATGATTATATTCAATTTGAAAAAATTGGACCGAGTCAAAGTTCTCGTTAATAAAAGAGGGCTATATCCACTTTGTCGTTTTATTTGGTCGGAATTTTCAGTTTATGCTAAGATTATTGATCACGCCAAAGATTTGAACTTTGCCAGTATGGTTAATTAATAAAGTTGTAATGTATTGATGTATCAGTTAAGAAAATAATCGGTCTGCATAATTCAACCTTCAATTTTCGAACGGTATATGTGATTAGATCAGTCGGCAATTTGCCTTTTGTTTTAATTTTGTTTGGACTCTAAACTAGTCCACTGACTTATATGCTCCTGATGATTCTTTTCTGTCAACTCATGACTAGAGCAAAGAAAATTAAATCCACCGCGGCTAAAAGTGATCTTTGCCAATTTCTCTTGTTGCCTAATTCCGTTTCCTTTTTCTGCAGGCACCATTATTTCATTTTAATTCTAAGACAACTTACTATTTGAATTTTAATCGCATTTTGGGGAAAGAAGTCGATTTACTTTCTTTCTTTTCTTGTAATAAAAAATAAAATAAAAAAGATTTCAACTTATCTGGTCATCTTTACATGTGAGTAACTTGAATTAACTTTTCAAGATATAAATTTCACTTCTCTTAGAGAGTTATTCTTAGATATCTTTTGAATATTGCCAGTTTATAAGTTAAACTTTTCATTCTAATAACATTCGGCGGGCTAGAAATGAATTTGTACAGTCTGACTTGTTGGTCCAAGATGGCTAAAGTGTAGAGTTTGAAAATAATGGTCTGACTGTTTAAACCAATGGTACGAGATTTCAGAATGCGTTTCAGAAGATTGCACAGCATTTGTTCGCGTTCACTACTAAACGAACCGGCGAGTCATCTCAGAGCTGAATTACCACGCAGAAAAAGTCCCAAGTTACCCGGCTGTAAACCACCGGCGAAGGCAGAAAAAGTCAGTAGCTCGGACATAGTGCAGTGGAACAGGACCATCACCCAACACATGCGACGAGGAGAATGCGATTCCGCACTGCACTTATTTAATTCCATGCTTGTCAAGTCCTGTGTCTCCTGGAATGCTATGATATCTGGATATTTGTCGAACGGCAGATTGGACATCGCTCAGCAATTGTTTGATGAAATGCCTCAAAGAGACTTGGTATCCTGGAACATTATGCTTAGCGGGTATATCAAGAGTAAGAATTTTGGGGCAGCTAAGATGTTGTTTGATCAAATGCCTGTTAAAGATGTAGTTTCGTGGAATGCGTTGCTTTCTGGGTATGCCCAGAATGGGTACATTGCTGACGCTAAAAGGATCTTTGACATGATGCCTGTGAAGAATGAAATCTCGTGGAATGGACTTCTGGCTACGTATGTTCAGAATGGGAGGATTGAGGAGGCGAGGAAATTGTTTGATTCAAAGGACAATTGGCCGCTGGTTTCTTGGAATTGCTTGTTGGGCGGGTATTTGAAGAAGCGGTTATTGGCTGAGGCGAGGGTGCTTTTTGATAGAATGCCTGTTAAGGATCAGATCTCATGGAACACAATAATTTCTTGTTATGCCCAGAATGATAATATGGAGGAAGCGAGGAAGTTGTTCGATGAGTGCCCTATTAGAGACGTGTTTACGTGGACTTCAATGCTTTCTGGTTATGTTCAGAATGGGATGGTAGATGAGGCTAGAATTATTTTTGATGAGATGCCAGAGAAGAATGAGATCTCATGGAATGCAATGATTGCAGGATATGTGCAGTCTAAGAGGATGGACTTGGCGAGGGAATTCTTTGAGGCAATGCCTTGTAAGAACGTCAGCTCTTGGAACACAATGATAACAGGTTATGCTCAAAATGGGGATATCGTGAGTGCCAGAAGTTTATTTCATTGTATGCCATGTCGTGATTGCATATCTTGGGCAGCAATTATTGCTGGATATGCTCAAAGTGGCAATTGTGAGGAGGCATTGCGCATGTTTGTGGAGATGAAGAGAGATGGCGGGAGGATAAATAGGTCGGCATTTACTTGCGCTTTGAGTACATGTGCTGACATTACTGCTTTCGAATTAGGAAAGGAAATACATGGACTGCTTGTGAAGGCTGGATATCACACTGGTTGCTACGTGGGAAATGCGCTCCTAGCAATGTACTGTAAGTGTGGAAGCATTGATGAGCCATATACTGTGTTCGAGGAAATAGAGGAGAAAGATGCTGTCTCTTGGAATACAATGATCGTTGGTTATGCAAGGCATGGTTTTGGCAAACAAGCTCTTCAACTATTCAAATCAATGAAAGAAGCGGGTTTCAAACCTGATGATGTTACCATGGTAATGTTGATACATTATTAATTTTAGAAAATGATTTCAAGATTATTTTAGAACTGCTTTTACATTTATGGAACTTTTCAAAACCACTTCATCCCTAATTGCTTAATGCGATTGTATGTAAAGATTGCTCTGGTGTGTTGTGGGTTACCTTTGCATGTTCCATTCTTTCTAGTTGAACAGTCACGCTTCAGAGACCAACCATCATCTGATATAGGGTTTTGATACTTTCTTTGTGTTCTTAATACTTCCCTCTTTTGTGCATGTGTTTTTAATTTATACATACAGTTATTTAGGTTTCATTTTTTTTGGGTCCTTTTCTTTATAGGTTGGTGTATTGTCTGCTTGTGGCCATACCGGCCTGATTGAGAAGGGCATGGAATACTTTTACTCGATGGGTCGAGATTATGGAATAACTGCAAACCCGAAACACTATAGTTGCATGATTGACCTTCTGGGTCGAGCTGGGCGCCTGAATGATGCTCAAAATCTAATGAAGGACATGCCTTGTGAACCAGATGCTGCAACTTGGGGTTCTCTCCTTGGGGCAAGTAGGATCCATGGAAATACTGAATTAGGAGAAAAGGCTGCTGAAATGATTTTCAGTTTAGAGCCTTGGAATGCAGGGATGTATGTCCTTCTCTCAAATTTATATGCAGCTTCTGGTAGATGGCGTGATGTTAGCAAGATGAGATTAAAAATGAGGGATACAGGTGTAAGGAAAATGCCTGGCTACAGCTGGGTTGAGTTGCAAAGTCAGATTCATCTTTTTTCGGTTGGGGATACCAGGCATCCAGACAGCACGAGAATATATGCTTTCTTGGATGAGTTAGAGTTACTAATGAAGCAGGAGGGTTATGTCTCTGCCACGAAATTGGTCCTGCATGATGTGGATGAAGAGGAGAAGGCACACATGCTCAAGTATCATAGTGAAAAATTAGCTGTTGCCTTTGCAATTCTAAATGTACCATCTGGGAGACCAATTCGTGTGATGAAAAATTTAAGGGTTTGTGGAGATTGTCATACTGCTATCAAGATCATATCAAAGATTGTGGGTAGATTGATAATCATTCGGGATAATAACCGTTTTCATCACTTCAGTGGAGGTGTTTGTACCTGTGGAGACTATTGGTAGTACTGGAGGGTGAAAGTATACCAGTAGATTTCAGCGGCTGTAATATTTGCTATTGCACTGGCCATGAGGACATCTCCATACATGTTGAAGATCTTTAGTTAATGCACATGGGGAAGCAAAGTGCAAGCACTTGTTTTTAGTTCTTCCTCTATCCAGGAGACATGAGAAACTTTTTATCTGAAGCAACTGCGCAGCAGAGGGTAACTCCTTTCTTGTTGTTTGGTGCGTACAATCTGTTATCTCCTCATTGATGTTGGTAGATAGGAGATGTGCTGAGATATATGGTCCATCATCCTTGCACTTAAGCATCATAGAACAAATAGAGGAGGAATAGTTGCCTTAAGTTCTGACAGGAAGAAAAGAATCAGGTGAATGTGTAGGAGGGGTTGAGCAGTTGTTCCTCTCAGATAAATCGAGTACCACTTTTGAAGTGCTGAATCTTTGTTCCTCTGTTCTCTGGCTGATAGATTCTTGACAGGCCTAATCTATGCATCTCTGTCTAGCTCAAATGTATGACAGGGACTGTTCATTGTGTATCATAAACCAGAAAATTGATCTATACAAAGCTCCACTGATTGGTTTCCTACTTCTTTGAGCACCACTAGCTTAGTGGCAATGATGTTGTTGTGGCTCAGTATTTAAACATGACGGCCCTCTCTTCAAAATCTGCTTACTAACAGAATTTATGCTGGCTAGGATTACTTTTGCCCCAAGTTAACCTAATCTGCAGCCATGAGAAAAGTAATGGTACATCTTTTCGGGATCAGCTGAGGTGGACATTTGTTGGATGACTAGACAATCACCATAGTCAGTTGTCATTGGTACTGGTATCCTTCTGAGTTTTGAAAGCAAAAGGTAAAGAAATTTCCCTCATCCTAAATTTCTCTTCCTATGATCAATTGTTCGGGTGAGAGTCAATTAGGGGTCGTTTGTTATATGGAATAAGGATAATAATCCCGAGATAGAATTTGAGATTAACTTTATCCCATGTTTGATTTGGAGTATTAGCTAATCTCAGGACAACTTTTACAGTAAAATGGTGGGATTAGTTATCCCATATAAAAGGTGGGATAACTAATCCCATGGGATATCTCATATCCCACCATTGTACCAAACGACCCCTTGGATATTTATTGTCACTCTATTCAAAGCAGAGATTGAACATTCCCTGTAATCTGTAGTGTTTGTGTTTCTAAACTAGTTACATTCAGTTTCAGGAAGAAAAGAGTAATAAATCGACAGACTGAACAAAATGGTGGAAAAAGCCACATTGCCTTAAGGTAGAAAACACTTTGATCAGGTAAGTGGATCCGATGGGAAGTGTTTTGGATGTTGATGTGAACATATCTGCTCAAGCCACTTTGTTTCCATTCGGAGCAGTATCATTTATCCTGACATTGTAAGGCAGGATAGTAGTCAAGTGGATGCTGGGATGGACCAACTCTATAATTGAACAAGAGACATCAAGAAACGTTTGTCTAGTTTTGGAATCCCTGATAAGCCCTTCAATAACTTATTGGCAATAGATAGCTTTGATAATTTTGGTTGGCTGTGTATGCAGTTTCTGATACAATTCCGAAAAGTTTTAACTATCTCAACATTTGTATAAAGTGGCACTGCTTCATGTTTAATTATTATTCAAGCCATGAAAGGTACGACCAAGGAGATTGTTAACACACTGAAGAGGGTACTATGCTACCAGTCTGAGGCAGCGAGTAATTGGCCTGAAACCTTCAGTTGGATTTTTGGAGTAATTGGACGCGTGAGGGTAGCCTAGCGATGTGTTTGAGGCTTCTTCCTTTTTTTTTTTTAAATCAAAATGTGTTTACGGCATAATATGCTAAACTGTCAATGTACCATACAGTGCGACACAGGGAGGTTACACCTGTAGATTTACATAAATCTGGAATACACTAAATAGGACTTAGAAACCTGTTTTCTCTTCTCTCTGATTGGAACGTTGCTATCTATTTTCATGATTATGTTTTTCTTTATAATCCTTGTTGCAGCAGTGGGTGTTTCTTAATCAATAGCATTAAGAAGAGAATGTAGTGAAAGATTAGCAGCATATGAAAATACTGTATCATCAAATTTATACAGAGATGAGTTAAATTTTGCAGAATAAGTTCATGAATCGCAGTCAGGTCAACAGTTATCAAGTCTACCTAGTTTTAAGCCGCGCATTTACAGTCAAAAGTGTCAATAACAAAATCTTTTCATTTTGTTCCTTCCCCAGTTGTTGGTTTCGGTTTTACGCTTTGATCCACTTGTAGGATTGCCAACGGTGCCATCAGAGTTGAAACAAACGGCTGCTCGCTGTAAATGAAGAAATATATTATCAGTGAGCTCTCCCTCTGAACATTTACTATACTTCATTTACAAAGCTAGATCAATCTTGATATTTTAAACATCAAGGTGGGTATGTATTTTACCTCAATGCTAGCTTTTTGGCCTTGTAAATTTCCTGTTAGGAACAACATGAGATGTGACTCGACGAGTATAATTTTCAATAAAATTCAATTGTAGTCAGGATTTCTCACCAGAGTATTTAGGCATGATTTTCTCACCAGAGCCAGTTTCATTTTTTATTTGTATACCAGGATGACATTTATATGTTTGGCCTTGTAAATTACCTATTCAGAACAACACAAGATGTGACTCAACTAGTATAATTTCCAAAAAAAAATCAATTATAGTTAGGATCTCCTAACCAGAGCAGTTGGGTAAGATTTTCTCATCAGTGCCAGCTTCCTTTTTGAGTCGTATACCAGGATGGAACTTATCTTTGGACTGAATGATTTGGGAAAGAGTTCCATCATCAGTTTCTTCAAGATTTTAAGAGGTTAGACAACAGGTCTTTACACAGAAATAGCCTTTAAGCTTTGAGATAGAATAAAAAAAACCAGTAAATCAACATACCTAAGAGTGATTCAATAGCGGCTCGAGCAGCTAATTGCATTGCCATTTTCTTACTTCCAGCTACCTCACCTTTGTAAGTTCTAAATCCCAAAGACACGCAGGAAATAAAAACTGAACTTGGCCCTTCATATCCGGGGTTATATATAGGCCTCCTCAGGTTCTTCTTGATAGCAAATTCATATAGAATGGATTTGCACAACAGAGGTTCCTTGAACACAACAAAAGACAAACAAGAGGACTAAAATAAGTAATGTGTTTTAAGCAAAACAGAAATGTAAACAAGTGAAGAGTACCCTATAAAGAAGTGAACATTCTGTAGCATCAATATTTTTGCAAATGCATTCATAAGCTAGTTTTGCAGCTGCTTGCTCAGCTTGAATCTTAGTGGAATGAGTTGACATTGATTCGTATTTGGATCCATCAACCAAGACTGTTGATCTGAACTTTGGCGCATGTGTAAAACCTTCATTAACTGTGTGATAAATTGGGAGCGGTTTGGCCAATTTTTGCGTGTACTCTTGTAGCTGATTCTTATACATTACTGGGAAAAAAAGATTTATTAGTATTGAGTGAATTATACGACATTAAAAAACATGAGAAGATAGTTGAAATGAGAGGTGCATACTAGGAGGAAATTGGGGAAACTCCATAGCTAGAGATGATTAAAATGGATGATTTGGCTCCATAAAGAGAAACACAGAGTTTTGTGAAACTATGCAATTCTTTTAGAAACTAAAATGGAGTCTTTTGAGGGTACTCCTTGTGATGGCTCTGCAAAATATTTCCTAATGTACTTTGCATGGGAAGTTGAGGTGTATATGAACTGTAAAAGGGAATCATTTTGTACCACAATATTATTACATTTTTTTATACTTTTCTAAAAATATATTACTACTACCTTTTTTATAAAGGTACATTTGTGTAACGCCTTAGGCCCTAATGGAAAAAAAATGTGCTTTATAATGGCAAGTTCTCTTCTAAAATCTCAAGCTTTAAAATGGAATCCTCTTAGTTTTGCGTTTTCCCATTTCGCAGGAGTTGTTGTACTCCCATTTTAGAAAGAGATGTAGTCCTAATTTTATTTTTAGGTGACTGTATGGTAGTTAACTTGTAAGTTTGCTTTTTACCATTTGTTTTTTCTTTTAGTATATCTATAAGAGTCTTAAGGATTAAAATAATGGCATTTTTTATTTGTTCTAATTGACTTATTTACTCTCATTATGGTATGTGTGATTGTGTACTAACTAGATATTGCATCTGGTCATCTGACAAAGCAAAGAGAGAAAAAAACATGAGTGTACCACTTTTCCCTGAGAAAATATCATGCAACTAGCTTTTCGTAATATTCACCAATTTATGTAACGTAAACATGTGAAAAATTTTATACTTTATTTTTCTGTCTTTTGTTTTCCTTTTAGGAAGGATTAGCGGGATAACTTTTTCAGAGAGCCAATAACTGGTGAAACTTTTCTTTCCGTTTTCAAGCAATGACATAATTGATTCATAAACTATACCTGCAAATTGTGAACTCGACTATATGTACAACTTGTACAAAACTAGTCACAGACCTATCAAGTCATTACAAAATTAAAACATACAGCAACTAATTACCATTTATCTAACAAGAAATATAAAAATTTTGTCTCAATCCAGAAATAGCAGGAGGCCAATTATTCTTCATGGTATTCAAAACTTAGGAAGTTTACAGAATAAATATAGCTGAACCTACATACTGATAATTTACAGGCCAGCATTTACACATCAAGACATCTAAGTGTAATTGCAAAAGAGTTAAGCTAGCTAGGCATGAAGTGCAGCAACTTTTTAAGATAAACCATCAGCTTCATCGTGTCACCTTCAATTGGTTCTGCCTACGAAAATAAATTTAAGAGAATCCTATTAGAGGAATTATGTCAGATGAAGAAATACAAGAAGAGTAATTGATTATTGGTTCTGTGAACATATCACAGGTGTCTCAAGTGACAAAGAATGTGTAAATATCCAAAACAAAGAGGTCAAATGATTTACTAAATCACAAGGCACTGAAAACCATAATGTAGGCCACTTCTGTTATCCACAAATCCCATGGGGCAAAAGTAGGCACAAGTATTTGAAAAAGGAATATAACCTGAAAATTTACCAATATTACTTTCTAAGTTAATGAGAACACACTTGATTATAATGATTTGTATCAAAAGGACAGCCCGGCGCACAAAGCATCCCGCGTTCACGCAGGGCTCGGGGAAGGGCTGCACCCAAGGAGGTGTAATGTAGGCAGCTTACCCTGATGCAAGTGGCTGATTCCACGGCTCGAACCCTGATGTAAGTGGCTGATTACACGGCTCGAACCCATGACCTATAGGTCTCACGGAAACAACTTGACCATTGCTCCAAAGCTCCCCTTCATTACAATGATTTGTATCATGTGTATCATATAATGGGGAATTGAAGATAAAGAACTTTAAATTCCGCATATTCAGAAAACTCTGAGAAAACACAGTATCAACTACCTACCTGGGCAAGGAAGCATGGTTCCTCCAAGTGGAGTGGCTTGTTCACCCATACTGCTCCTCGAGATATGCAAATTGTCACTCAGACGAAACAACTCCAATAAATTGATATTAAAGCACCACCATAAGATATTTTCATTGTATTTTACTGCATAAGTGGTGCAATAACTTTATTCAGACGAAGCAACATAATTTATTTAACACGACACATTAAGCCCCATAATATGCAAGAGGAGTCTGAAAAATAAACACTCAACTAAGAGCAAATCATTACAAAGAACTAGAATGCACGAACCAGCATCACTCTTGCAAATAGAACATGATTAATTGGATCCAAAGAAATATTATGGATCCACTATTGAGTCACTAGAGCATTTGATAGAAAAAAAAGACCCCTTCTAAACAAAGATGCAATAATATGAAGCAGTTCTCTTTTTTCCCCTCATGTCAGAGTTATGGCTATCTATTATGGCAACTGCTGCTCAGCTTTGATTGCTATACAAAAGTATTACCAGAAAAACCATCAGAAACAGCAAGGGTTCAATAATTAGTTTTAATTGGTTTCAAGCATCTTATTTCAATCTCCTTGCTCAAAACTTAAATTCGCTCATTCCTGGAAACTTTACTGATGTATGTGTTTGTTGGAGATGAGACTTCAGAAACGGCCATATTCAAACACGAACAAGATGATGATTGCCGCTCCTATAATATCCATCACATACTCATAATTATCAGCCGATTAGATGATATTCAAAGTTGCCATCAGCAAAATCAAATGTGTAACTGTTAGATCAGGAAAATCAATCTGATAACAGCAATAAGTCGTGAGATAGAGGAAGAATAAAGAAGGGAATTAATATCAAGTAACAAGCAAAACCTAATTTGTCGGCATCATAAATTGTATTAGTGACTTTCTTTTTGGTGGTTGAATGTAATGATGATGCAGAACAACCTTTACCAGAGAACATATTTTTTGTACAAGCTTTAGGTAGCAGCTAACCTTTGAGAAAAAGCACCTAGTATGATCACCGCCACAGATTCCTGAAGCATCTCAGGATGATAATTAAAATCTCTTAGTTATAGGTCTAATTGATGCACTACATTCTTTCTGGGTAATTATTGCTTTCCAGTAACCATCTGATGCCCCAAATATCAATAGGCTCAGAGATAATACATGTCATAAGTAAATGAATCAATACCCATGTATCAAAAGCACCAATAACTATTTGCAAAAAGAATGTGATATAGTTGCTTCATGCTGAAATCACGGCGCTGCATCATATAGTTAGCCATCACAGTACACCAAGGAACAAAATCTATTTGGTAAAATCTGCCAAAATCTGAGTCCTCCAGCTAATGAGGCACTGTGGATATCATTTCTCAAAGCACCTGGGATGTTTTGATAAAATCCAAACTGACAATTGAACCGATGTGGATTATTTGTCTCAATAATGAAGGATATTTCATTTCTTAAAGAGAGATAGTTAAAACGGATAGTTATGAAATAACTTGACTCCAATTCCTGTGCGCTATTATTGTCCACATAATATAAGTTTGAAAAGTATTCAACATGGTTTAAGTCCAAACTGAACTTTCCCCACAGTAAATGCATTTTCTTGTATCCTTTAGTCGAAGTACCTTACAATATCCTCTCCCAAATATACTACAATCAGCGGAACAGGAGGTAAATTGGCAAGTGCACAATGAGTCATAAAGTAATAAGCAAGTCAACCACTAATATAGTGAATGGGAAACTTCACTGGGCTAGGGATTTTTAAAATGGCGAGCATGATGACATGCGGATAGCAGGTCAACCTTAAGGTCGTCGTTTTGGCAAGCATACAACGACTAGAATAAGGTTTTACATTCTTTGCAACTTGATCGTAACAAAGTTCATTTTCTCATTCAGTATGTTTATGGTTGGCTTGCTTATTACTTCAAGAATCCTCATGCACTTACCAACAACCATATGTTCCACGCATGGTTGTATATTCGGTAGAGGTTGTTATTTGGCTGAAAGGAACAAGGCTTGTTTTGAAGGGATCACATTATTAGAATGAAGAATACATGTCTTCATAATATGTACCTTTGGTGTAATTGTAGTAATTTAGTAAATCAGTATCAGTTTATTGACTCTGGAGATGTTAGGAGGGAGAGGATAGTATGAGAATGTTGTTATCTGGGCAGCCTCTTGTACTATTTTGTTCCATCTTGGAACCTTATTAATAAACTTTTACTTTAGAAAAAAAAAAAAAAAACATGTTGAATAGTTCTCAACAAAACCTTACCATTATGTTAACAACAATAGCGCACAGGAGTTGGAGTCAAATTATTTCATGAGCATCTGTTTTAACTATCTCCCTTTAAGGAATGATATATCGTTCATTATGGAGCCATATAGTCCACATCTGTTTGGCAGTCAATTTGGATTTTACCAAAACATCCATGGTGCCATGGTGTGCTTTGATACGCGAGCAAGCTTGAAATCTGAAATTTGCAACTTAGTGTTGACATTAGCAAGTGTACTCTTTGCCTTTTAGGACTCGGTGGATTACATTGCTGGCAAGGGAGAAAAAAAACAAGTCATCACCAAGGCTTTTCTAGATAATGTGGCAAAGAGAAGACTTCAAATTATGTAAAGAACTAACCTGTATGGAAATACGTCAGTCCACACAGAAGTTGGCACAGGATCCACTGACAATGTTCAAGTGTAAGATCATCATTGCAATTACCTGGTGAAGGTCAGATTCCATTTATCCAAAAACAGCATAAATATCTTTAAACTCCCTCAGTGAAGGGGGTAGCATGATGTACCCCACTTGTTTTTATAATATCTAGATGATGTATGAAACTTGATTTCTTTCGATATTCTGGTGGTACCAAAAACATGATCAAACAAATCAATAGTTTTCTTAATTGCAATTATTTTCTCCAGTATGGGTATCAACTTTCGCCATTAACTTCCTGAATTTGATCTCTATTTCTCCATATTCTGTGAAAACTGTGTCTTGTATTCTCAATAACATCGTAAGATAGCACCAGCTTATTAGTTGATTGTACTGTGAAATACCAGCATCTTCCCTTCATCTTACCTATGTAATCGAGATAAGATTAAAGGATTACAGGTGACACCACATACCTTCTACCATTGAAACATTACTGATTAAAAGCTATTTTAGTGCTAGGATATATGAACATACAAACGAACAAAAGAAAAAAATCTAAAAACATAAAAAGAAACTCATGATATTAACAGGATTTTCCCCACATGAAAAATCAATTAACTAGGTTTTTAGTTCAAACGGATCCATGTTTGTCGGAAACATTGTGCTTCTGCAGCAAGTTGAAATTTAATTGGAGACCCAAAAAAGGTTTTTTTTTTTTTTCTTCAATTGCCTCCCTCGGAAAAAAAGCATATAGCAGAAAGTGAGCAAGATAAAGGGTTTCAGATCAAGAAAATAAAACAGGTAGGGAAGAAAGTAAGACAGGTTCAAATCGAAAAGGGGAAGAGAGATACTATCATGTGGTTATGAGCAGTTGCAAATTTCTTCATTCCTTTAATTTTCTTTTGAAGTTCAATTGTCAGTGGAAGCGAATTTGTATACGTGTATTGTGATCACGTGAATTACAGACATCAAGGCAGTCATATACATCAGATTAAGCGATATTCTAAATTGATCAGAAAGTAAAAAGAGAAAAAATCAATAGACGCCAAAGGGAAGGAGGGCCTTTATCCATGGAAGAAGAAGCCCGATATCTAAGTCAGTCACAAGCATGCTGTCTGTTACGCGACGCATTCCTGAAGTTCCTTAGTACACATATTACAACGTGTGTATTGAATAATAAATTTTTCCTTTAATATAGCAGGGAACTTTTATCCTAAGTATAATTCTAAGAAAGGTAAAAGATCTCCTTTTCGCTAATCATTAATCAACTGTTGATATGGGCCGAGATTCACCTCGTGATATCCGATCGGGCGCGGATATCATGGCCCTTCGATCATGTGTGGGCGTTTTGCAATGCTCTCTGAAGTTTCATTATTCCAATCGGGTCCGGAGGCATACCTCGATAGCTTCGGGGGCAGGTGCCTTGTACGGGCCTTGATACGGGGGTTCTCAGCTTTAATTTTGATTCCTTGCAATTACATCCTCGCTTCGTTTCCCCGGAAAGCCGGAGTGCTACTTAGCCTCAATTTTACCCGTATACAGTATCAAAAAAGACAACATTTATCAATAACTAGCTATTTTAAATATGCTATCAAAAATAGCCAAAATTATCAACGATATATAGCATTCAAAAAGTATAGGCAAAAAAAGTTTTTTTCAATGGGTATTATTGCGATTTGTTGAAAATACATAGATAATGCAATATATAAAATTTGACGAAGTTTGAAAGTGAGTTAGACTAGTTTGGAGTCAAGATTCATTACCAATGATATACCATATTAAAAAGATTGGGCAAAAAAGGCTTTTTTTTCTTTTTTTAGTAGGTATGGTTGGAATTCTTGAAAACATATATACGAGGCAATATATAAAATTTGAGCAAGATTAGAGGTGAATTAGACAGGTTTGGTATCAAAATTCGTAGTTAAAATCGAATTAATTTTTTTTTCTGAGACACATGTATCAAATATAATTCACGCATGCATATCACACACAGGTACATATGGATATACATGTGATACACATATAATACATATGTATCATCTTTTTTCATATTCATCTTCTACTTTGAATTTTCAATTCAAATCACCTCAAAACTCTACCAAATCATCCCAAAAATGAAATTCAAACTCCTTAATATGTAACCAATCTATTCCAACAACATCCACTTAAAAGAAAGTAAAATTTTGACTTTTTTGAGCTACAAGTAGTAATTAGATAATATTGATAACATTTGGCTAATATTGTAATATTTTATGAATTGATACTAATTTGTTTATGGACGGATATACCGCGTAATTTTACATTCATAAAGTTGCCCCTCTTACCGCATTGCCCTGAGACTTCCAACTTCCAAGTAAAAAAAATGTACCAAACTTATAAATACCAGTCTTATGATAGGCGCGTTGCGCGTATATCCTATCTAAGTGAGTTATTTTTTTAAAAAAAATTAATCATATTAATATTATATTAAAAATTATATTTGAGTTATTATAGTGTATGTTCCTGAAATTGAAAAATATTAATCCTGCATTCCTAATTTATACGGGAAGAAATTTCCACATAAAAATAAAAATATAAATCAATATACAACTAATGAAGAGGTTTAAAAGAAAATTAAAAAAATATATCAAAAATATTTTTGTTCGAAAACATATTTTTTGCGGTGGAGGGGGGTGATAATTCCTATATACATGTTATTTTTTAAATCTTAGATTTTTTATTGTGAAACTTTTCATCTCTAAATTCTCTATTAATAATTTTTCAATTTATGTGAACGTACTCATTCATATATTCGGCCTATTCAATTGATTTTGGTTTCTGAAAACAAATCTTTCATTTAATTTTTAAAGAAACGCCACCTTAAAATCTTAATAAGCAATTTTTGAGTAGTTACGTAATTATATATGTTGCAATTGCTTTTATTGGACAATAAAATGTTAGTTCATAAATAATTTTCACCAACTTAAGGTTCTCATGTGATACAAACATCTTGGCAAGTTGTTAATTAAAAATTCAAGCAATGCTAAGATTTTGCTAATTTACCAAGACTTAGAGTAAACTGACTTTAAATTCTTAGATATTAGCTATCATTAAAAATACCTTTTAAAGAACAAATCAAATTAGTTGTATTAATCATAACTAATTTTGTCTGACATGAAGCATATTGTCAAAGCATAAAAAGTTAATTAATTTATTATGTATAGGTTTCGTGCTTTTAAAATAATATTAGTATCTATAAATGTGCTTTGCACGTTAATTATGGTACATGATGGTTTAAATATTTATCTATATGAAACAATAATAAAATTTAATTAATGAGATAAATTTTATATATAATACTACAACAGTCATCTAAATACCGAAAAATATTGGTACATTAGCATAATACGTGGATTCAAAATGAGCATTTGGACATAAGAATTGTAAAATTTAAAAAAAAAAAAAAGAAAAAAAAGGTATTTTAGTGAAAATGATATTTGAAAATTAGAATTGTGTTTGGACATGAATATAATTTTGGGTTGTTTTTGAATTTTTGTGAATGATTTGAGTGAAAATTTTGAAAAAAAAGTTTTTCGGAGTTTTTCAAATTTTCGAAAAATTCCAAAATTCATCTTCAAGTGAAAATAAAAAAAATTATGGCCGAACACTGATTTTGAAAAAAAAAATAAAAAAATCGAAAAAAGGTGAAAAAAATTCTTATATCCGGACTCTTAGTCATGTTAAGTAGATAACTATGCATTGTAGTTTAAAGGTATCAAATATGATGGTATCTTACCGAACACTTCTTAATAGACAATATATATATATATATATATATATATATATATATATATATATATATATATATATATATATATATATATATATATATGTGTGTGTGTATATATATATGTGTGTGTATATATATATATATCCTTTTAATGCTTTGGTAGCTCTGCCATAACCAAAACGTCGATATTGATATTTCTCTTAAAAGTGCAACATATAGTTATTAGTGTAAGAAAATATAATGTAGTAAACATAGTTCAATATTTAGGATGTGTGTCCTTATGCTTTATTTATAATAACTACAAAACATAAATATACTGAAAATTATTTTCACATAAATTTAAAAGAATATTCTTTAATTTCGGAAGATAAAAGTTGAAACACATACTTAGAAGTACATTGACAAGTATTATAAGTTCTACATGTATGACGTTATTGTCAAAACTTCAATATATCATATGTGTACTATTACATAAGTTATTCAGCGGATCTAAGTTTTCAGTAGCATGACGCGCATAAACTTATATGCAATGAAAGATCAATTTTAACTAAGTCTATTATATATATGGTGCACTAACAAATGTAAGAAATAATGAACTTGACAACAAACATATACGGTAAAAAGTCATTTGGTATTAAAGTATTTAAGTATTCTTCTTGGTAATTATTGTTGGTATCATCTTCTGTCGAGTTTTGTTTTCACCATAAAACTTACCAATCAACCTTTTATTTAGTTGATTAACATATTCATTTCTGCTAGCTAAGATAACTCTTTATTTTATATCATATAATTTGCACAAATTGCGTTTTAATCTAATGATGAAAATATTTTCCTTATTAAATGCACTATTATTACCATTGAGGTTGATAACCAACTGTTCTAGAAGAACCAAATCATCTTTTATTGGATGCTCTTCTTCGTTTCCGACACGAAGCAAGAAGTCATTAAATGTTGGATTTGTTCGTACTTTTATATTTTTTGTCATTTGAATATTTTTTATTTGAGGTCATAAGTACAATTTTGACAAGATAGCTTTTACAGTTTTTGCTTTGGTCAATTTTGGAACTATTGATTGTACTTGACAGAAATCACCTTCCAAGCTATTACTTTTCTACCAAACGATTCATCAATATCCAATATATTTCTAAAACAGTGAACGATAGTTTCGATCGTTCAACGCTTAGCCAAAAACGCTTCATCCCATATTATCACTTATGCTTTCCTTATAAATTTAGCACTATTGATATGATTTAATATAGTTGTGATGGTTATTTCAGCTATTTGAAGATGTATATCAAATCTAAAGTAAGTTGTATGACCTCATAATAAAATCGTTGCTGGTACACCATTTGTTCTTATTGCTAATAATATCATGCATCTTGATATGACATTTGCAAGTAATGCATGACATAGGAATATTATTTTGATTCCACCGGAGGCATCTAAAAAGGATAATTCCGCTATACCAGAGTCGATTTTTTATAATATAGTCTTGAAAGCTTATTCTTGTTCAGGGTTTAGCTTTGATTGTGCTTCCTCAGACACATGTATGACCTTCTTAATATTATATTTTTTTAACTTGAAAAATAATTTTACTTATATGATGAATTTAAAAAATAATTTAATTGGATTCTCTTGCTAAATAATTAATTAAAATATTTAATTATTTGGTTTTAATATAAAATATTTATTTTTTGTTGATTTAGATTCTTAATATTAGTTCATCTCATGTTTGAATATTTAACCGTAATTATAATTTTATCCACTATAAACTTTAATTTCAAAGTGTAAAAAGATCAATGACATTCCACTCTTATATCTTTATGTTTGCAAAACCATTAGTGGTATTGGCTCTTACCAATATTTTCTTTCTTTTCTCACACATTTATATACTTAAAAATTTTCTTAGTTTTTCTTTAATAATTGGGTATATTTTTCTACATTAAAAAAAAATTAATAATAAAAAAACTCATGTGAGTAGGAAAGCAGTTCATATATAAAATAATAATATATTATCGTGGGAGTTTTTTTCTCAATTTCAAAGCTCTATGCAGTCCGTTTAGCATTATGAAATTGATTTTTTAGTATTAAATATTATAAAGTGGTAATATATTATCAATATGGAGGATTCTTATGAAATTGATTTTATTAAACCTTCCTACATATTTTTAATAAGAATTCAATAGACAAGATTGTATTAATTTTAAAATCTTAAATATTAAAAAAATTAACATAGAAGTTATTGTAGTCCAAAAAATAAGTTATTATGGCTATGTCCTTTCCCTATGAGTTCTTCAGTTTAATATTTTAGGGCTATTCTGGTCTATCAATATTATATTCGTGCTTTTATAATAATATAGACTTTCATATTTCTAAATGAATTTGGACAATATAATACGTTTTCAAATTAAATTAGTAATAATTTTTTTTTAAGAAGTATATCCTAAAAGTAATAGGATTACTAGGATAATATCTATGTATAAAAATAATTATACTAATAGGATTCCTAAAGGTAAAAACTAATAAGATAACAAGGCTAATGTCAAGAATTTCGATTATGTCCTTTTATTGTGAGTTATTTTGCTTAATATTGAAAGGTTATTTTTGTAATCCAACATTTTATTCATGCTTTTATAATAAATATAGATAACTATAGATAAATATAAGAAATAGATAAATATGAAAAGTCGATTGTTGGTTAAATTTTTTAAAATATCTAATTGAATTGCTAAAAAATTACTTTGTTTAAAGCTTTAAATTACTTCGTTCAATATCTACTTATTTATCCTACTTTCTATATCTATATTTTGAAAAATGGGGTCAAAATTGTCATTCATGGACATGCTCTCTTGATCTATGCAAGACAACGTACTAATTTTTATTGGACTTCAGTTGACCTAACACCTAACACTTATTAATTCTTTTAGAAAAATAAAGGACTTCTAAACCTAAAAGAAATTGAAAATGAGCAAAAATTTTAATGTATTTTATGTTATTCAAATAAGAAAGAATTTAATAAAGTAAATTTAGTTGATTTTAAAGTCTAAAATATTAGAAAAATAATTAGATATTTCTTCTTAATATTAGGAAAATAATTACATGACTATTTTTTCTAGTGTGAAACCAATAATACATGAGACGATCTAATTTTTATATATATTTTTTAAACAATCAACTTGGCTGGAATAGCAATTAGTGTTATACAACATTAACTAATAACAGCTTGTTTGGATGGTTGTTATCCATTGTATCGTATTGTATTGTTATCCCAAAACAATATTTGTTTTGATTGTTTATTTAAATTGATTGTATCGTATTGTTAAATCCATTATTCCGGAACAACCAAAAACCTCATTTTATGAAACAACCGATTTGGTGTGGTGGGATCGTTTTCTATTTTTTTCTAATTATGCCCTTACTTATTACTCCATAATTCTATTTTATCATTAATTTTTGTCTTCTTCCATCTTTTATAGAGTTGGTTTAACCTGTTTTTTGTATTATCCAAGTCTCTGTTTGATTCTTTGTCTCTTTCATCGTTTTAATTTATTTTTTTTGGTGTTGCTAATATTAGTCAACCTTTTTTTTCCAGGTTTTTGCTCTGGTTTCTAAGCTACGTAATTAATAATAAATTAGTAGAAAGTAATTTTCTTAAATTATTTTTATGTGTAATTCTTGATAAATTTTATTTAAAATAATTGTGGGTATTTTAGTGAACTTATCAGTTACAGTACTGTAGATACAATCAAACCAACAACAAAAATATTGATTAACAACAGCAAACGATACAATCTATTCAAATGTTGTATCTATAAAACGATACAGTACAATACAATACAATACATTATAAAACGATGGATAACAATGATCCAAACATAGTGTTAGATCGAATATCTAACCAATCTATATAAAATTTATAAATCAAGTGAGATATGAAATCATCCAAATCCGAAATATGAAACACAAAATTATATTGAAATTAACCGAAGTTTGTAATATGTCAAATATGAAATTCAATTGCCTTATACTCTAAACAAAAACCATTGTTGAAAGAAAACTTCCAGGGGATACGTTATATAATACATTAATTTTGTAATAGATGCCTACAAATATTGCATACAAATTAAAGATAGGGTATAATACAAATTGCATTGGTATTATGTTCAAAGTTCTTATTAAATACATGACTGCAAAATTCAACTACTAATATAAAGTTTATAAATATGTGAATATAAAATTCAATTATTAATATAAATATAAGTATACAAAATTTAACTACTAATACAAAATATTTTTGCTCAAAGAAAGAGAACCCGGGACCGTTATACTCTATAAAAAATTAGTTTTTCATAACTTTCCTAGCGTGTGAACTTTCCTGCGAAACTTTCCTTGTTTGTGTGAATTAGGACCAAATTTTATTAACTTAAAGAAAAACTCCTAAACTTAAAAGGAGATTAAATATAAATGGAGTTTAGCGAAAATCTCTCCTAATGTGTAGTGGAGTTGAACGAAGATATTCCCTAGTGCATATGTACGATTCCCCCCCCCCCCCCCCCCNCCCCCCCCAAATTGTGGTGGGAAATAATTAATTAGGGAAATAATTTATATAATTAAATGACTATCCCTAAATAGTATATAAGTAATTAAATGACTATTTTTAAATATTAAAAATATAATTAAATAACTATTTTGTCCAGTATGAACTCTAATTTTAAAGGGTAAAAAAGACTAACGACATTTTGCTTTTAATATAGTATAGTTAGATATAAACGTGCGACGTGTGTGTACCTTATATTATATAAAAATTTAAAAATATGTAATATTATAAAATGATATATTTAATTTATAAAATAAATTTAAAATATATAAACTCTTGAAAAATAAGAATATTGGTCCTATTTTTTTCAACAACGTAGAGAATGGCCTAGTAATGCATGAAAATGACCAAGATGTAGTTTTGAAAGCTCAGTACCATGTATTCTAAACATGTCAAATGCAAAAAGAAAATGAATTAGCGATGACAAATCATATAGTTAAACAATAAAAATTCGTCACAAGTTTTACTTTAGTGATGTATAAGTGATAAATATTAATAATTGCTATTTTTCAACAATAATTACTAAATCACATAATAGTAGATATTTTTTGTAGCAATACTTAATTTTAAAGAATACGAAAACACGGATTTAATAACCAAACTTTAAAAAAAATACTAATTATGATTTAAATGCAGCTAATAGTTCATGTGAACAAAAAATAAAGAGTCAAATTGGTCATGTATGAAGAAAATACAAGAACAAAGAAAAAATAATACACAAAACGTGAAGTATCCTTGTTGGAAGAGAAGTTTCCCCTATTTTTTTTAGTCTCTTTTATTTTCTTAATATTTTGTGTTTTTATTTGGAAAAGACATCCAACACATAATTATATTGAAAATAACTTTTTTGATTTTGAACTCCTAAACTTTAGGAAAAGTTTTTGATTTTACAATTTTATCCAATATAAATAATATTCTTAAAGGATTAAAAAGGCGAACGACATTTTGCCAAGGACCTTCGTGCTTTTAATATAACTAGTCCTAGGGTACGCGCTTTGCCCATCTACCCATCTCGATGAGTAATTTTCTTAAAACAAAATAACATAATATTACTATTAAACAATGTGATTGTGTTTGAATTATACAATAAAATTTTAAGCTTATGATATTCATTAATGTTGATTCTATGTGGCTAACTCAATAAAAGAAGAAATTTTGTAACATAAAAGTCCTTAATTATCTTTCGATATGTTCAACTTAAACTTAATTTTTTTTCCACGAGCAAAATGTAATATTATTCTATTTCTCTAGTAAAAAATTAGCATTATATGAATTGTTTCTACTTTTGTTTTCGTCTTAAGAGCTTTCTTTCTCTATCCATACACACAGTCATACATGTAAGGACCGCTTAGTGTATAGATATCAAGTGCAACAAGCCTGCATAGTAACAACTAAATGATAGATATCTTAACTAAGAGCATACTGTTAACGATAAATTACAGTGTTCGTTTGTATAGTTTCTAAAATAAGAAAATAGATGAAGTAGAAAAATTTTTCGAACCCACAAGTTACTTGTGTTTCCTTAAGGAATTATAACCCTCCCACAGTTGCCAAGGATTATGGGTTACTTCCTCCCAGGATAGAACAGAAATCGTTTATGTGATAGCGGCAAAACAAATTACAGAACACCAACGAACTCAAAGTAACGTTTGCAAATCACAACAGAAAATACTTACTTTTTGAAAACTGGAATACAATACTGGAATACAATAGAGAGAGAGAATTTTTGTCTGATGTTGCGAAAATATTCTGTGTCGAAATGAGTCACAGGAAATGGTATTTATAGACCATTGTTGGTGTGTCTGAACAGGTGCAAAATCTGTTCAAAAATGGAGTTTTCCAACAGTCACACTGTTTAGGAAGATGACTGTTGGGAAGGTGACCGTTGGGAACTGTTTGGGAAAAACGGAAATAAAATTTTACTTAAATTCGGATTCATTAATTAAAAAATTAATTAAAACTTTGGTCAAAAAATTAATCTTATCAATCATTCGAAGCCGAAGTCGAAGCCGAGCGAGCGACGATGACAACGGCGCGAGGGGTCTTCCTTTTTCTCAACCTTTTGAGAATCATATAATGTGCTTCACTATATAAACACACTAAAAGAAGTTTCCCCATCCAATGTGGGACAATGAATTTTTCAAACTTAATGAATTTGAAATTTTCATTTCCCTCCAAAATTATTTCTTCCATTTCCCTTTCACTCCATTTATATTAAGATCATGCATGACTATGCATCTCTTAATAAATTCCAACACATACATTGATATTTTTTACGCAAGAAATGGTATCTATTGTCAAACTAATTTTATTTATGATGTCAGTAGAACACAATAGTATAAAGATAACTAAATAATACGAAGTTTAATTATGATGTCAGTAGAATACAATAGTACAAAGATAACTAAATAATATGAAGTTTATTTATGATGTCAGTAGAACACAATAGTATAAAGATAACTAAATCATACGAAGTTTAGCTTCTACGTACCAATTTAATTTCCT
>MCJB01014877.1:108483-133659 GCA_002018475.1 Nicotiana obtusifolia
CATTGGCACTTCTACCTATATCCGTAGTAATTGCAATGCGACAATCTATATGGGTAAATAGATATCGCAAATATTGTTCATATTCATGCTTATATTTATATATGTCGGCCTTCACGGTAGCACGAGGCCATCCTTTATAAGTAGGATTATAAACTTTTCTAATATATTGTATAAAATGGGGGTTAGAAGGAAAGCTATATAGTAAGCACATAACTGTTACCATTTTTGCTAATTCTTCACGATCCTTGTTTGGATCGTAGTATAAAATTCCACCAGTAATGGTGTTAATTCCGGGTTGGACTAAGTTTGAACCTGCACTAGTGTGAGCCGGATTGCCTACACCCGTCCCCTCTTCCGCAGCTTTCATTTGTAAATATCTCTGTTTATCTCTAGGGTGTTTTAGTATGTGCCTAGTCAAACTACCCGTACCGCTACGGTTGCCAGTATATTTATGAGCCAACAAAGACCCACAACTTTTACACTTAGCTTTGTTTTCTTCTCTTAATTGAGTAAAAAAGTGCCAAACAAGAGATGGCCGTCTAGGAGGTCTTCTATCAAATGTAGGGGTTACTACAGGAGGGTCAGGCGGGGCATCAGTTGGGTTATTAATAGGACTAGTAGGTGTATCATCTAAATCCGGTTGTGTTTCATCTAAATCATCATTTTCAAATATAGTTTCATTAGGATAAAGAGCGTTCATCGTTTGTTCATCTAATTGATTACCGGGTGCAACATCATGAAAAAATTGACTATCGAAAAATTGAAAACAAGGGTGATCACTATCTAGAATAATAGGTGGAGAAGGACGGGTAACAGGGGGAGGAGGAGTAGCTTGGCTACTAGATTGACCAATTTTAGATTTTCCCTTTCCCTTACCACCAAACATTTTTTTCAATAAAAAATCCATATTAATTATAATTACGCTAAATAAAACAAACACAACAATATATTAAAAATTAAAGAGTTGGAACGAGTTTACCGAATTGACGAACAACTTCTTGATAATTGAATATCGTTGAAGACTTGAAGACTTTAATACTTCAATTCACCAACTTCACAATTTTTCACAAAATTGAAATAATAAAGTAAGCACTTATGAAAATAATTAGAGAGAGATTGAGAGAATTTGTGAGTTAAAAATGAAAGAATGGGGGGGTATTTATAGGTGGGAATAGGTAAAAAGTGTATTTATAAAAAGTTTGGGGTTAAAATAAAGTTTGGGGGTCAAAATGGCTATTTTATGAATTAAAAACGGTCAAAAAATGGGCCCGACGGCTAGATTTTAAAAATCTGGCCGTTGGCCATTTTTTTTTAAAAAAAAACTTTTTTTTTAGAATTTGACCGTTGGGCCCGGCCCAGGCCCGCCTGACGGTCCCCGGCCTGGCGGTCTTTTTGGGCAAACCGGCCCGTCACGAGCCTAGACCCGCTAAAGGCCCAGAACCACTAGGACCGGCCCACGAGGCCCGTTAGGCCCATCAGGACCGCGGGCCCGTGCCGGTCCTGTGCCTGGACCGGCCCACAATACAGTCTTAGCTTTAGGTAGTTCTCTGTATAGTTAGCCGCAAATATGTAAAGTTATTTAGAAGCATATATAGATAGAACAAATAATGTGTAATAAGAGAATTATTAATTTTAATTTAGAAGCATATATAGATAGAAGAAATAATGTGTAATTAGAGAATTAATAACTTTTTTTTCTTTCAATTTATGGAGATCAAGAAAAAATGTAGTTGTCTGTGTGGTGCCAAAAGGGCAAAAGCTTGGGATTTTTACCTAGCTATATTATATTAGAAACTTATTTACTTATGTTTTGCAGTTTTAAATAAATATTTAGGTTTTTCATACAAATTGTATACATTTCTTCTTAAAAGGCGTCAACTCCATTATTAATGCCTTCAATTAAGGGATTAAATTACACCCTTTCCACTTCTTTTTATTTTTCCTCTCCTCTTCTCTCTCCTTTTTTTCCCCCCTATAAAATCTCTTAATTTACCCAGAACATCCATTTTCTCTCTTCTCACCATTTATGACAGCTTTATATTATTAAAAAATATTCAGAAATTGTATGATAATTGTGTGATAATTGTATTCATAATTATATTTGAATTGTATCAGATACATCAATGCCTAAAACATAAATGTATCATACTTGTATCATATTTGTATCTAACTTGTATCTAGTACATTAATTCCCAAAATAATACCTGATACAAATACTAATAACTTAATATACAATTATCATATTTGTGATACAAACTGTGAAATTCGTCACGAACTCCCAACTGCTCGTAACAATGTACAATGAATATACAATTACCATATATTTGTAATATAATTTCTGCAAAAATTATGATACATATACAATTATAATACAATCGCGATACATTTCTGAAAAATTGTGATACAATTATGATCTTCATCTTTTTCAAGTTTCAATCACAACTCTACACTAAAAATTTAATACAATCGTTTATAATTGTATTAGTATGGCATCGAGTATTATTTTGGGTATTGATGTAACATATACAAGTCAAATACAATAAAGATTTTAAAAAGAAAGAAAACAAGATTCAAAATTTACCCACAATTTGATTCTAGAGTAATATTTCAAATTTCGTCTGTATTGTATAAAAAAAAAATAGAGATTTTGGGTGATTAGTAAAAAAGAGAAATTGAATTACAAAAGCTTTGGAAGAGGAAATAAATCTGCAATTTTGGGAGGATAACAGTGGATAAGCGAGATTTTGGGTAAGCAAAATTTTGGATAACAGTAGGTAAGCGAAATTTCTTACCGTGGGTAAGACAATTTTGGGTAATTGTTAAGAAAGAGAGTGGATGTTTTTGTAAGCCTTTGGAAAAGGAAAGAATCTTAAATATACGGGGGATTATTGAAAATGGGGGTTTGGTGTCATGTACTTGATAGGCTAGATTTCAAGGATTTTGAATTTTTTCTTTTTTATGGTTTTGTATATAATCAGTAAATATAAATATATAAATAAACTAATAAGGAACCTAAAAAAATATGAAAAATAAATTTTTATTATAGTATATGTAGGTAAAAACCCCAAAAGCTTTGATGTGTTGGTCAAGAATAGGCCCCGGCCCACCAGGAAAGGATAAGTTTAGCAGTTGCTGACGAGAAAAGGATAGCTTATTGTAGATTAGAGTTGACCTAATTCATATTACAGTAAGCTGGACATTTGAGTAGAACTTCCTTTTATAATAACTAGAATTTTGAGATTCAATCCATTTTTTCAACAACACTATACAAGTACTTAATGAGAATTTTTTAAAATAAGTATTGCATTAATACGAGTTGTGGATTATGGAATGACTACAACAGACTGGAGGAACTATGTAGGAATCTATCGTAAAAAAATATTTGTAGCTTCTCAAAAACTGCTTTTGCTTTTACTTAAAAATAATTTTTTCCTTCTAATAGCTTAGCCAAACACTTTAACTTTGAAAAAAAAATAATTTAACCAATAAGAGCATTTTTAGCCGAAGAAAAACTTGGCCAAATAGGCTATTAGAGTACTAGAACTAAAGTACACAATTTTCGATGTGAATCCGATAGAATTTTTTAAAAATATTACAGGTCATAGGTAATACAGAAAAATATTTTAAAAGAAGGAGCACTTTAATTATTTATTTTTTGCCTTCTTGCGCAGAAGATTATGATAAAAAGTAAACATCCTTTAAAAACCAACAAATGATAGTCAGCTGAAATTATTAAAGCATGGACTAGCAAGTGAAGCACAAGGAGCTAATAGTAGCACACCTTTGAAAAGTGCACGCTACCACATATCATTGTCATTTTATATTATTTTCGGATTTTCACAACCACACACACGTATATAGAAAAATATAAGAAGTAGAATAAAGCATCTCCTCTTCAAATTATATTAAGGTCATTTTCATCTTCTCTTTCCACCATTATTTTCCTTTCATCAGATTATTGGGAGATAGGAGAATAGGAGACATATTTACAAATTATGTCAAAATTACTTTATATAAAGTAAAGAACCAGAGTACTATTAGGTGGAAGAAGTTGGCGATATTAAAACTAATCTTTAATGCTAAAAGTAGGAGAGGGTGCGGTGGAGGTACAGACTATTCTTCCATTCAAGTTTCAACCATAGCAAACAGACAATAGTTGTTCAGAAAAGAGTTTGCTAATTCATTTGCTATTCTTGAACTTGATTTGAAATAATTTTCACCTAAATGACATTAATGATGTTTTTTCAAGATCGAAGTTTTATTTAGAAAAGTCAAGACCTAAAGTCACAAGGAAAGAAGTTATCTAAAAAAATTAGAATATTTCAAAATCAAATAGATCTACCAATATATTAAAAATAATGAAAGTTGAAAGATCGCATATATATATATATATATATATATATATATATATATCAATCGTAAACTAGTGCTTACTAAAGAAACTCTTACTATGTTAGAGATATAACCACAAGGTATATTAGAGAATCTCCGGTGTTAGATAATTCTCAAGTAATAATATTAAAATATTATAAATTTGAAACATTATAGTGGCAATATAAACAAATCCAATTAGCTTGAGATGGAGGTATTGTTATTGATTTTTAGTTTTTCTCAGCATACAGAAGGGAGGGGAGAGGGGAAGGAGAATAGTAGAGTAAATTAGAAAAGGTAAATAATGCTCACCTCCAATATTCCTTTATCTGCTATTGCTTTGTCGCAAAGTACAAAATATTTAGAAATCATATCGTCATTCACTTACAATTGGAGGGTAGATTTGGAAATAGAATAACTACTAATTTTGTACTAGCTTGTTTGGCTAAATTTTCTAGAAGTAAAAAGTATATTTCTTTAAAGTGCTTATATTATAAAAGTGAAGTGTTTGCCCAATATATTAAGAAAAAAAAAATGCTTTTGGTTAGTAGTAGATATTCCTTGTTTAAAATAGAAAAAAAGTAACTTCTCATTGGAAGTACTTTTTGAAAGTATGTCAAAGTATAAATTGCTACTCTAATATCTACAAAAGTATTTTTTAAATTGTTTAGCTGAACAAAAATTGCTACTCTTTAAAAGTACCTTTTCAAATAATATTTCTAACAAAAAATACTTTTCAAAGTAAACAAATTTGAGAGTTTGGCCAAACACATGTTAAAGTCGATATCAAATACATGAATTGGTAAAACATTAAAAGTTGACCCATTTTAGAGAACTTTTGAAATTATAATTTTAAATTGTACACACGTAAAACATAAAATTATGTTTTGTTATCAATATAATTTTCAACTCCAACGTGTTAAAATATTTACGCATTCAATGAAATCTTGCTTGATTCTAACTGATCTTTCATTACTTTATACTTACTATTTTTTAAAGAGATTTGAATGTGTAAAATGTACTCCAAATAAAAGTGAAGCTCCGCGATACATTGTCCTTTTCCACTAACGAGTGAGAAACTAGTAATTCATAATCATAAATTGAATAAAGACAAATGCATCTACATTCGGATTTTAGTTTAAATGATTGAAAGAAGAAGATAACAAACTTATTCCAAAAATGCTGATGCCATTACTCCTAGGATGAGTAGTCGTTTGCACAAAACGAGATGTAGGCATCGAAATTGTGGTTGCTTGTTCAGTGTACCACTGCGTGTACTCACCGCACAATTTATTGACTCATTGCCCATCTTGGAGTTGCCAACACTCTCCAGTCGTGCGCAGGGAGCAAAAACAGCCAATAGCCAGCCCCCTCTTTCTTTTTTTATTTTTCATCTGGTATTTGGTATCAGCATTATATATAGTTTTAACTTGAAGAACAAAGTAATCTTTGCTTTTATCTTTATGCAAGTTCCCAATAATTTTTAATTTGGAAACAAGCAAACCACTTTTTTCATGACTTTGGGAAGTGTTGGAAAACAAGTTTCTAATGTTTTTCCCTTTTATTTCTAAGGATATTGAAAAGGTTTGTAAATTTAATAAAAAAAAGATCGGATAGTTTTTTAAGTTTTGATATTAAAAAAAACATGAAATATAATTAATGTTTGTTATATCATGTAATATATACTATGTTAACTTATGAATACACAAAAATCAAATTAAAATTTAAAATTGAAAAATAACAACCTAACATCTAGAAAGGTAATATTAAGCTTGGTAACGAGTGAATAACTTTTGAACTTATACAAATGCCACCGAGATACTTTTTTCAGAAAGAAACTGGAAATATAACAAAATGGACATTATCTTGAGTTCCATAATGGTCAAAATCAAATTATTAAATTGATTAATCATATCTAAATTTGCAGAGATAGAGTCAACCATCCGAAATTGGGCCCGTGCGTAGCCGGGCTAACCATCACTAGTGTATTAATATAGGAGTAGTACATTACAAACGTTTTACCTTGGTTTTCTGGGAAATCCAGGCCAGGGTAGTGTGCTACAAAAATATGAAGTGGGGCTCATTCTCCCTTTATTACTACTATGTGCCAACTCCCACTTGTTGGTCTTTGCTGTCTTTTGCCCCTCTTCCCCTTTTTCCAACTGACCACTTACCCCCTTTTCGCTTTTACTTACTCCCATGACTAGTTCTACTTATAGAATTTGTCATTCTTCATATAAACTCCAATCTTTCTTTCTCTCTCTTCACGCAATCCAGCATCTTTCTTGCATTTTTGTTCCCCCTTTTTCTTGATTTGGCCTTGTTACTAAGTTATTAACAGAAAAACCTTTTTTTCCCGATTGTGGAATGTTTTTTTCTGTCTGTAGACAGAATATTTATCTCGTGACATAATACATGTGTGCATATATGAGAAATCAACCGGGTTGGATTCTTAAATTGTGTTCAGGATTGAGTCTTTGTTCATCCAACAAGGGGATAATTCTATTTTCTTGAATTTGCCAGCTGGGTTCTTGGATGTTGACCTGAACTTATTAAAGGAGATTAAACTCTGTACTTGTTGTTGTTTTATTGTGATTTTTGGTATTGAGATTCATGCTTGGAGTGAGACAATGGAGAGGTTTATGGCCTGCTTTCATTTTTCTTTAACACTTTGTTCAGAGGTTTAGTTAAACACAAGATGAAAAATCTTCTCAAGAAACTCCATTTAGTGCCAAATCAATCAGTGGATTCAGAAGGGTCAACGTCATCAGCAAAGACCAAGAGATTAAGTGATGTTTCATCCCCTGATAATAACCCCTTTTCAGCTATTTCAGGATGGTTAAATTCAGTTACTAATAGGCATAATAGTCCTAGTCCTCCATCATCTTCAAATGTGAGTAGAGGGAATAATAATAGAATGGAGCCTTGTGATTCTGCTACTAGTAGTGGATTAGATGCTGCTTTAGATACTGTAAGGCGCGATTCGGAGTCTAGCAATTCGAGGGAACCTGATATAGAGGAAGAATGTCAAATACAAATGGCTCTGGAGTTGAGTGCAAGGGAAGATCCTGAGGCAGTTCAGATTGAAGCTGTTAAACAGATAAGTTTAGGTTCTTGTGCCCCAGAGAATACACCAGCTGAAATTGTTGCTTATAGATATTGGGTAAGTTTGTTTTCATCTATTTGGTTGTTTCTAAATTGCTTTATTTAGCTTGCTTCCACTCTTGGCATTAATAGGCATTTAGTTTACGGTAACTAATTGAGTTGAATATGCTGCTTTTGTACCTAATTTCACCAAAAATAGGGATTCAGCATGTTAGTGAATTACTTAAAGTCTGACAATATAAATTCTTGTGTGTTGGTGATCAAGTTTGTTATACTGTTCTGGTTGGACAGTGGTTGGTTTCAGCTAAGCATTGCTGGAACAGGTGTTTAATATGCGGTTGCTGTTAAGCAAATTCAGTCTTCATTGAGCCATTATTGTCAAATAATGATAATGGTACCGACACTATGTCGCTGTTGATTGTACTTGGCATTCCTCAAGCTGTTGGTTATGGATCATGAACCCTAATGCCGAATCAATTGCTTAGGTTTTTGCCGTTCATTCTTCTTGTGGTCTCAAACTAGCTGGAGCTCAAAATTATGAAGACGTTGAAACATAACATCACGGAAGTATAATTCGATGGCATTACATGGAACAGAAGATGCCTTGACACTGAAATACTAGTACTATAGTGTGTTCTGATGCGGTGTAGTAAATATACCTGTTAAACATGGGAGATGTTATAGCAATACAAGAATTCATCAGGAAATTGTTACTTAAATACACAACTCCTAAATGCTGCAGTGAAGTTCATGGAAAATCTAAGAAGTAAAAGAAAACATAGTGCACTTACTTGCTCCATGGATATATTAAAGGGTGAGCAATGAAGGAGCATAGTAAAGGGAATTTTCAACTCATGTTTTATAGAAACACGCTTATACTAGATAATGCATTTCCCTGACACACTGTGTTCATGCTTCTCACACTCTGTAGATGAAAGGAAATGACCTGAGTTTAAAAGTGGTTAATTCTCATTTTTGATTCATTTTCGCTTTTAATCCTGTTTTTCTTATTCCAACGCCGTTGATTTGAAAGAAGATAGAAGCACACCCTTACTAACAATCCTGGACCACAAATTACAATTAATCAGGAAAGGACTAAAATTGTAAACCGGACGAGAGAACATTCGGATATGCTTCAATAGAAGAATCAAATCTTTCTTCTGTATTTAACATGCATTCCAGATAGGCATGCGTTGAAGTGTTATTCCCAAGTCGCATTCACTGTTAAAGGCTATTGTTCAGACACAAGTTTTTTTTTTCCTATTATACTGTCAGAGTGATTACCATGCACATTCCTGTTTTTTCTGTTTTCTCCGTTTTCTTGTTGCACATTTTATTAGTAACTGTAGGTGATCTGTTTTGTAATCAATTTCTTTTTAAAAAAAATAAGTTAACACAGCCAGAGAAAAAGGTTTTATAAAGCTCAGTTATCTAATGTTTGGAGAAATTAGTTTGTAGAGTGTTTGCTCTACTGTTTGATCAACTCATGATGCTTATTTTGCAGAAAACATCCATGTTTCGATTCCATAGTCCTCTCTAACACACGAATTATCTCATATTATAGAGTTATGAATGCTTTACAGAATTACAATGCTCTAAGCTTTGACGACGAGATCCTGGATGGTTTTTATGATCTGTATGGGCTCATGACAGAGTCCAATTCCTCAAAAATGCCCTCCCTTGTCGATCTACAAAGAACACCAGTATCAGACCAGATCACTTGGGAAGCCATCCTTGTCAATAGAGCTGCGGACTCTAAGCTGTTGAAGCTAGAACAGAAAGCTCTAGAGATGTCTGTCAAGGTCAGGTCAGAATCCATAGGTTTTACAGGTGGCAATTTGGTTCAGACGCTTGCTATGCTAGTTTCTGAACACATGGGCGGTCGAGTTGGAGATCCTGACAGCATGTTAGTAGCATGGAGAAGTCTTAGTTATAATCTAAAGGCCACTTTTGGGAGCATGGTTTTGCCTCTGGGTTCTTTGACCATTGGTCTGGCTCGTCATCGTGCTTTGTTATTCAAGGTACTAAGCTCTTTTGACCTTCAAAATATTTAAAAATACACTTTTATATATACGACTAATATATAAAACTCAGCAGTTTCATGTGTAATTGTTTGGTCAAGGAAGGAGTGCTGGTTGACTATGACCTTGAGATGTTTAAATTACCTTATCTTACTTAAGGCCTAATTTACTTTCACAGTTGTGTCACGACTGTGAGGATACCCATGCTTTGTCAAGCGAAGACTACATACACATTGAGAAAACTTATTAGTTTTGTAATAGAGGGCGTACTATCTTAATATAAAAGATGGAGCTCATTTAGGCAGAACAATAGAAGTGTGCCATGGATGCGCTATGGACGAGTTTAGTTCAGTTTTATTTGAATGATTCTAAATCTTTGTTTGAAGTACTTGGCTCAAACATGAGTTAAATCCAGTACATCCTCCCCATATGCTGTTCAGCATTCCACATCCATCGTTTCTGCTGTTGTATGCAGGTGTGCTATATCCGTCCTTCATAGAGATATCAATTCAAGTATGCTGTGCCTTAATCAAATCCGAGTTGAATCCAGTAATGTCCCCCATGTTCTGTTCAGAATTCCGCATCTATTCTTTCTGCTGTTTGTGCATATGTGATATATCTCCGTCTTTACTGGAGAATCAATGGCAAGTGTCTGCATGATATCCTTGTCACTTATCAGTAACTTTACATATCAAACATCATGTCTGTTGATCCGTTTGATGCATGATATTAACTCAGAGTATGTTTTCCTTGTTATCTTAGGCCTTCATGGCTTTTTACAATGTTGAATTTAAGAAAATGTCTTTTTTAGATCTCTTGCGAGTAAAAGATAGATCTCTCATGTGTAAAAGCAAATCTCCCATGTGTGAAAAAAGAGATGGGGTCATAAACTAAATCTTGTAATGGGCCACAAAACCAATTGATCCGTTTTCCTTTGTCCCATGTAATTTGTTAGGCTTTAACTTTATCCCCCTCATCTTCGATGGATTTGATTAAAATGAACCTTTGCTGTGTTCATTATAATTTTGAGCCAAAAAGTAATCAGGCTTCATACTGACTGTATCTTCAGCCAAAATGACTTAAAAAGTGAAATTGCAGAAAACAGAGCTTGCATGGACTCATGTTTTTAAAGTTTAGGTTCCATACCCTCTCACTCAATAAATTTATTCCGTTACGCCTATGGCTAGCACATTCTGCCAACTTTTTCTTTATTTTGTTGAGAAGTGTTTTAGTATTGCATATCTCAATCTTGAGACTAGAAAGTCAGTATTTTTTGTTTTCAAGAGTTAAAGAATAAGAAAAGGTATGAAAGGAATTAGATCATACCAAACATTCAAGGTGGAATTTTTTTAGCTTTTCTCTAAGAAAAAAGATTCTTTCGCTCCTTGCCTTTCCCTTCTCTTAAGTATGAAACCTTAGATCTCCATGCCTTGTCTTTCTCAAGTTAGATATTGTTTGTCATCTTTTTAATTATTTGAGCAATGTATTTTCGGTCAAACAAATTATATTGTTCAAATAAGCAAAGAGAATGGTAACATGTATCTCACCTAAGAAGGAAAACCAATATTTGCTTCAAACAACTTATTTATATGTCTCTGTGTGTGTGTGTGTGTGTGTGTGTGTACATGTCTGTATGAGTATTTTCCTTCAAACAAAGAAAATAGTAAAACATACTGAAAAAGGATCCAGAAATCCAGTAAGAAAAAATAAACTTCCTCTTAATCCAGTAAGGATCCAGAAAAAGGAAAGAAATGAAAATAGCTAAATGACATGTGGATTTGCTGCTAAATCCTGTAGCTTGTCCCCAGGACTAGTCAAGCTGGGATTCTCATGTATCTAGAACATGTTATGGGGTTCACTATAGCACCTCCTTTGATAAAGGTTTTGGGTTTCACCCCATTATGTAGTTCTTAACTTCTTAAAATTGTTTATTGTTACTGCTATGATTTTCTACCGCTGTTGTTTTTTGTCTTTATCTCTTGGCTTGTGCTGATGGTCAACCGTGCCCTTTCCTTTTGGCTATGATTTGATGTACTTCTGAAAATGTGTGCAGGTTTTGGCTGATAGTGTGGGGCTCCCTTGCCGATTAGTAAAAGGGCAAGAATACACAGGGTCAGATGAAGTTGCAATGAATTATGTAAAGATTGAAGATGGAAGGTTCCTACCATTAATCTTCTTTCTTTCTTATTCAAATTTTATAATTTCATATGTGATTCCTATTTTTTCATAACTTAGTTGGTATACAGTCAGTTAGCATTTTCATAAGCAAGGGTATCTTAAACATTCAAGCAAGACTACTGGATAAATCTTCTTTGGTTTTTGCTAATTCTTTTTTTTGATAAGTTAAATACACAACTTTTCTTTAAAGTAGTAAGGTGATCAATTTAGAACCTTTAATTTTGTTTTTTCTTTCATATATGTAGCCTTTGGGGCTTAGATTGGTGCCTTTTTTTTTAACAATTTTATAAAAACTAAAATTTTAATTTTTCCCGGAAGAAAAGTTTGTTCTAGGATATAATTACTCTTCCTGAAGTTGCCTCTTTTGTTTACAAAGTCACGTGCTTTGCAGGGAATATATTGTTGATTTGATGGCAGACCCTGGGACTCTTATTCCCTCTGATACATCTGGAACACAAGTAGACTATGAGGAATCTATCCTCTCCGTCAGTCCATCTTCCAAAGATGTTGATTCTCATATGGGTGGTTCTTCTAGTAGTGGGGTTGCTTGTTCGTCAGAAGATCATTCCGAGTATGGAACGGCAGAGAGGAGATCCAGGTTCAGGGAAAGCAGCACAGGAAATGAGTCTCCATCTTCTAGTAATAATTCTGAAAAGCAGATTAAAGCTGAGAAAGGATGCAATAACTCCTCTAATGAATTTACAAAGCTTTGGACCGTGAAGAAGGGGCAAAGACAGGAAACTTCACCCGGGACTGGGCATGCAAGATCTTCTTATACACATGCAAGGTCACCTTCCTGGACTGAAGGTGTTAGCTCCCCGGCCGTACGGCGAATGAAAGTTAAGGATGTTTCACAGTACATGATTGATGCTGCTAAAGAGAATCCACAGCTAGCTCAAAAGCTTCACGATGTTTTACTTGAAAGTGGGGTTGTTGCACCACCAAATCTGTTCACTGAAGTCTATACAGAGGAGTTGGATGTGTCCCCTGTGGAGGGAAAATCTGGGCCAGAGGATATGGAAAGTAAGGGGAGCGATGAGATTGAGAAAAACAAGAGTCAAGCTGATCTAGATCGTAATAGTTTCTTGCCCCCTTTGCCTTATCATGTTATGTCCAAGGGCAATCCCCGTGGGCCATTTGATAGTGGGCAGCAAGTTTCTCCACACTCTGAACTGGCTGCAGTGAAGTTCACGAAAAACATGCCTGTTGCTGCAGCTGCAGCGGCAGCAGCAGCCGTGGTTGCCTCTTCAATGGTAGTTGCTGCAGCAAAGACCACATATGGTTCAAAAGCTGATCTCCCTGTTGCAGCTGCTGTGACAGCCACAGCTGCAGCAGTGGTAGCAACAACTGCAGCTGTCACTAAGCAATATGAAAACTTGGAGCCATCTTCTGATTCACCAGATAGTCCTGCTTTTTTCCTTAATCTAATCGACTCTGAAAGAGTTGATGGAGATGCAGATGGTGCTGTGTATGAGCAGCGGGGTAGTGGTGATCAAGTGCATGAGGCATTAGGGGTGAATTCTGAGAGCGAAAGAATATCAGATAGGTCAACCGGTAATGATAGTGTTAAATCTGATGTGACACTTGATGATGTCTCAGATTGTGAGATTCCATTTGAGGATATTACCTTGGGTGAGCGTATCGGACTTGGTATTGACCTGCATTATATATTTACATCTGTAGAAGATTCTATAAAGTAGGTAAAATCTGAGTCGTGTTACCTTTTCATAGTTTCACTATCTTCCTATTGCAGGATCTTATGGAGAGGTCTATCGTGGAGAATGGCACGGAACTGTAAGTTTATGTATTCTTGTGCCAATTAGATTTCTTTCTTTAGTTTTAGGTTTCCCTGTAATGAATTTTTGCAATTTTTCCTTTACAAAAGTTGAGAGCTAGAATTTTCTTAATCATCTAATTATTAGATGCAAGTTGTTTATTCAACTTAGAGAGATACAGGGCATCTGAAACTTGTGGAGATTCTTAGTGTGTTTAGTTTTTGAAGACTGGCAAGCTTTATCTACACTTCTGTTTCTTGGAGATAATTTGTACCACATTAGCTTTGGAGAGTCTCCCAAATAGTTTATAATGCCTTAGGCTACTCCATATTCTTTGACTTGAAGTTTTGGGTTGGATCCTCATAAATTTTGAGTTGGACCCTCATATTCTTTGATAAACTATTCTCTCACGCGTGCTGAAGGGTGTTGGAGATATACAAATTTCATATCGGGTATTTAAGGGCATTCAAAGACCTTTATACACCCTTATTAGATCCTTTATATACCTGATGTGGCATTTAGTATACTGAGGACATGAATGAATGCTCTAAGTTGGTTCAACATAGATGCGTCAGCCAAAGCTGTTGACAATGACTCAATTACAAAAAAGATTTACTCTTCCTGAACTTATTGAATCTTCTTACACTTGTCATTTCCCCAAAATAAATAAATAAATAAACTAATAAGAGCTGTGTCCACTATGAATTACATTTTGTTTAGCATGTCACCATTGTAATAGACTTTTTTGGAAGTTTCCTTTTCCTTTTTCTTTTTTGTAAATTTTGAATGTCCATGCCTCTTCGGGAAAATGTTCGACTGGGTCACTTTCTTCATGATTTCATGGCCACTGATAGTTATTGCGGATTAGCTCATATCTTAAGTTTGGTATGGACTGTTTATTTTGTTTTAACTTCAGGTTGTTGCTAAAATATATATTTGGGTTGTTGAGTCATTCTTCAGTCTATGGGAAACAACCTATCTATCTTCACCAGGTAGGGGTAAGGTCTGCGTAAACACAACCCTCCCCAGACCCCACTTGTGGGATTTTACTGGGTTTGTTGTTGTTGCTGTTGTTGTTGAGTCATTTTTCACTTGCATCAACTGTAAATTGGAAAAATAGATTGCTCTTACAAGCCTTCGTGATTGTCACCAACTTAAACTGATACAAATGTGGAACTTTTTTATTTTCAGGAAGTCGCTGTGAAGAAATTCCTAAACCAAGATATAACTGGTGAATCCCTTGAAGAATTTAAGAGTGAGGTATACCGTTTCTTGTCCAACATAGACCCATTTTCCCTGGGTTTTCAGCAAATTTTGTAAATTACCATTCATGGCATTACTATCATAGTCGGATATCTTTTTTCTTCTTTTTGATGATGCATGCCTCAGAATCTTTAGAAAGTCATTGAACAATTTTGAAAAGCTAATGAATAAATGCCAAAGGAAGTTCTAGTTTTCTGTAAAGATTCTAAAGAACACTAAGATGGGGATACATGCCCTAGTACTACTGACCTACCAATAAGAAGACTAGCTCAATTCATGCCCTAGTCACCGACTCATTATAGTCCAGCACAGGATACTGGCGGAAACTAATGCTTGCTTTTAAGTTATAAGTATCAACTGATGGTATAAGAGAAGGACAGCCTAGTGGTGAAGACCTCAATAATAAGGTTGGGTGTTCAAGCCACCAAGGGAGCAAAGTGGGAAAGGGCCATCGTTGGCTCCTTGGTAGGGGTGCTGAGAGAGGAGTTTACCATATCAAACGAAAAAAAGGTGGAATTACATTAGCAGACTAACTGATTGAATCAAGTCATCTTCGCGTTTCTCAGTTGTTTGATGATCATGTAAATATGTTCAATGATTCTGAATTTATTCCCTTGCATACTACCAATTTTTATTCAGATCTATTTTTATTTCTTTAACTGAGTTTAAATTTTTAATTTCATGCTGTCAGAAAATCGTTTGTTTTCTAAATTGATTCTTTCTTTCTTGCATATAAGTCAAAAGCTATTTGAGAACATGTCCTCATGCTCGCTGTTTATTCAGCTAGATCGTTCCTCTAGGCTCTTCTTGCTTTGTAGCTCTTGGTAAGGAACTGGCAGTATGTCCGAAATAGATGATATGCACTCATTTCTTTTAACAGTTTCTCTCTATCATCCAAAGCTGGTCAAAGTTCTCTCCAGTGAGTTCAATTGTTTGACCGTTTTGCCTGATTCGAACTGTTGATGATGCAGTATCTTAAGTGATTTTACTAAATTACTTGGCTTCTTAGCTAAGATTCTTCATAGTTTTTTGCCTCCTAGTAGGATTGCTTTCTGAAGGTTGTTGCAAATATATTTTGTGCATTTAACCATTTGTAATCTGTTTCTTACACTAACAAAGTCAGTAGCCATTGCTGTTATCCTGGCAACTGATATGTTATTTAGCATAAAATGAAGATCTCAATATTACTCGAACTCAATATTGCCTTGGAAGGTGTGGATCATGAAAAGACTCCGGCATCCTAATGTAGTCCTGTTCATGGGAGCTGTTACTCGTCCTCCAAACCTTTCAATTATTACCGAGTTTCTTCATAGGTACATCAAAACACTATTCTTTTTAGTTTTGCAGTATTTCTTGTCCTCCAGAAATTTAGTAGCTGTCATGTTGCCTTTATGAAGCTTGAAAATTTAAAATGTAATTTGTCTGTCAGCTGCGGTTTTGAGATTTAACCAATTGAATGCTTGAACTCAAATTATTTTTTGGTTTGCAGAGGTAGTTTGTACAGATTAATTCATCGGCCCAACAATCAGTTGGATGAACGGAGAAGATTGAGGATGGCTCTTGATGCTGTATGCTCCACTTCTCTCTTTTTTCAACTTCTCCATTGGTTCAAACCTTCTAGATTACATGGTGACTTTCTAGTGCATGTGATTTATTGAACTAACAGGCTCGAGGCATGAACTATCTACACAATTGCACTCCTATGGTAGTTCATCGTGATTTAAAGTCTCCGAATCTCCTTGTGGATAAGAACTGGGTGGTGAAGGTGGAGTCCTTTAACTTTGAAACCTAGGAATGATACTGCATCATTCAATCACTTCCCATGTAACGCATAACTATTTGTGACTCTAGGTATGTGATTTTGGGTTATCAAGAATGAAGCACAGCACCTTTCTTTCTTCAAGGTCAACTGCTGGGACGGTAAGCAGGAGGGATTTGATTCAATTACTCGGAACATGCTTCTTTCAACCTTAGTCTTTCCATTTCCCGTAGTTTCTACATTCTTTTAGCTGTCGTATCTTGCCGATATGCTTTGACATTCTCCAATGCTTGATATTCTTCTCCTTACTGTGCTTCTTGTTTCTATTTCATTATGGTGCCTTTCTTGATGGAACTTGTAATGTTCCAGTCATGCATACAGCTAATTTTTGTACATCATTTTATATCAGCCCTTTTGTAGAAGATAGCTCCATGCTGTTGGTCTTAAAACACTTCAGGCTTTCGGAGATGTTTTCATTGCCAAGTTTCTACTTCAAAAAGGTGGTCGTTGTGATCCATGATTCAAAAATAACTTAAATTTATGGCATGTATCTAGGCTTCCAGTTACATATTTTAGTCCTTTCCAATATCATCAAAACTTAATCTTGAAGTTGTGAAAAAGGTTTTACCTTGTTACCTGGGCACATGATGAACTTGTTGCAGAAGTAGGATTCCTGCTCTTTATGTATTAGTTTTGAATGAAGTAATTAAACATATATAGTGGGAGGTTGTTCTGAAATGACATAATTTGCTTATTTCTAATGTCGTTCGACATCTTCTCTATATAGTTCTGTAGATTTCCATTATTTGCGGAGCTTCACATCTTATATAGTGGTTATAGTATTCATAGAGGTGGAAAAATTTATTCATATTGCATGCATTGCTGTTTGTCATAATATCATATGTAAATTTTCCCTTTCCGCTGATATATTTCGGGAATTAGCAGTTATAATGGAATATCCTTGCTGAATCTGTCAATTTCCAGAAGACATAAGTTTGCTATATTGTAATTAACTTGGACGACTCTGTAGTTAAGCTTGTGCTTGACAAAATGATCACAGTTTTGATGGTAGAAAATTAACACTTGCAAGACGTTGGTCTTTGTTAGAATACTAGGGTATGGACTGTTGTATAGCACTTGTTTACGGTGAGTCTTCCCACATTAGTAAATTTTTACTTTTATAAAAAATACTAGGTAATGGAACTGCTGCTTTTGTGAAGTTTCTCTCAATTAAAGTTATTCATGTATTACGTATAATTTGGTTTAACTAAAACCGGCTAACAATTCGGCAAGTTTCTGCATCATGATCTCTGCAAGAGTTTGATGCATTATAATTTATACATTTGACTCTTGTTGCTGGCTTTACTCAGTCCTTCTGCATCAACTACCAATCTGCTGCATCTTTTTGTTTTCAGGCCGAGTGGATGGCCCCAGAAGTGCTGAGAAATGAGCCTTCAAATGAAAAGTATGTATTAAAACCATATTACCATATTCAAAGTGTTAATAAAGATGTATTAATTGAAACAAAAACATAAAGGCAAGAATCATCCTACAAATGGTTTGTTGATGTTGTGCCATGATATCATGCCGTACAGATGTGATGTATATAGCTACGGTGTCATACTATGGGAGCTCTGTACTCTGCAGCAGCCATGGGGAGGAATGAACCCCATGCAAGTTGTTGGTGCAGTTGGATTTCAGCATCGCCGTCTTGACATACCAGATGACATGGATCCTGCTATTGCTGACATCATCAGAAAATGCTGGCAAACGTGAGAACATTTTATCTTTCAGTCATTCGGCCCCTATTTGAGCTTCCTCCGCTATCTTTTACTCATTTCTTTATCATATGGTTGTTGGTGGTAGACCAGTAACCAAGGCACGTAGGTGACCCTTACAGTGCTGGTAGGACAATGCCCGAATGTTCAGTGCTTCTGTTAATATCAACACAGTGACACTTGTACCATCTTGGTACCTTTTAATAAAATCTTACCTTATCAAAAAAAAAAAAAAAACTACACAGTGACACAGTTATAAAGAGCAAGGGTGCTTGGTCATTGACTCGTTGTAAATTTACCTCAAAAGTGTCAATGTACATGGCTGGGTTTACTACTTTAGTACTTTTAGATAATGTAATGGTTGGAGTCCCTTCTTTTAAAGTCAGCCGAGGAGATCATAGTTGTATAAACTACTATATGAAATCAATTAAGTAATTTGATGACTCTTTCTAAAAGAGAATACCTGAAAACCCTGCACCCAAGGGTGTAGCGGCTTAAAAGAGCGTACGACCATGGCATGCAGGAAGCCATTTCTATTTCGTGCAAATGCATTGTGGGGCCTAGTGATCAATGAAATGAGTGCAAACCTTGGAGATCCGGTTCAAATCCCTGCAGAGACAAAAAACACTAGGTGATTTCTTCCCATTTGCCCAAGCCTTGGTGGACAGAGTTACCTGGTATGGTACCTGGTATGGTACCTGTGCTGGGGGTAGTAAGACCAGGTGGAATATGTGAAGTGTATACAAGTTTTCCTGGACACCACTCTTGTAAGAAAGAGAGAAAAAAAGATGGAGTGAGTCACTTATAGATGATGTCAGTACCAAAGCACCAGGCATGACAAAATACACTACATGCTGCGTGCGGATACAAGGTCATCTTCGGTTTTGCTGGTGTAAAAATCTTATATATTTTTTTGCTTTTCCTGCTTATGTGCAGAGATCCAACGTTACGGCCTTCATTTGCTGAGATTATGGCTGCTTTGAAACCACTGCAAAAGCCTATAAACAGTTCACTAGTACCAAAACCACTGGCGAACAGAGGTCAAGAAAAGGGTCGGTCATAAACAAACTTGGGTGATCCAGCAGCACGACAGGTTTAGGACAGAAGGGAAACGGAATTTTTATCTTTTATTGGAAATGAAGACAGGTTCATATTTGCTCTACCAGAAATTGAAGGAAGCCAAAGGATCTGTCAACAGACATATACTTCATATTGAGTTTGTGATTCTTTTTTCTTGCTTTTGTTTTCTGGCAGTTGTCAACCCACAGTCCTCAAAGTTGTGTATTTTCTCTCATGTATATTCATTTTAGGGATCTCTTTGTAATTACAGAGTGATTGAGAATATTTTCCTAACTCTTCATACTGAAGCCGAAAGAAAAGCAATGAAATTGAGATGCTTGATTATCCAGTGGCAGAAGCAGAGATGTTACGATGTTCTTTTTTGGGACATTTAGAGATTTAGTTAATCATTTAGATGAAGCTTTTAGTTGAAAGCGCACGCATGATTTGGGCACAAGAAGTTTCCAAAACTTTTAAGCTGGAGAACCACCCTGAATCCTAAACCCTAAATCTCAAGTATGTCTCCTAGATGTCAATGTAGTAGGGTGAAAATTATGGGCGACAAGGTTAAAATTCTAGTAGAATGTTCAGTGTCTTTTTCTATCTATCTCAAAATTTGATGCTGAAGAGAGATAATAGGTATTGGTGAAATAGTCGATAAGTCGAACTGTGTATAAGTTAGCTCACACACCACTATTATATAAGAAAAAAAGGAGAAAAACTGAGGCATGTGAAGATAAGGTAGGGACCATTTACAACTGAATGCGGTTGAGTTAACTACAAATATCTGCTACTCTTATTATCATATGCTCAAATCATATCCAAAAAAATGGCAACCTTCTTTGGATCACCACCATTTGTGTCTCACCCAATTACCAGAACCAACTTCTCTTCTTCCTCACAAACCCCTCCCCCTTCTCAGCCACCAAATCAACCTCCACAACCACAAACTCCACCACCATCTCAAAATCTAAGTGCAACTTCTTCAGAGCCTCCTCCATCACCTGTCCCAGCAGCTAACGTGCAGCAGCAAAAGCCTAGTAAACCTTCCCGCCTATCAACAACCGCAGAATCTACTGATTGGATTGCCTCTTCCTTAACAAGGAGATTTGGCCTTGGTGCTGGACTTGCTTGGGCTGGTTTTCTTGCTTTTGGTGTTGTTTCTGAGCAAATCAAGACTCGCCTTGAAGTGTCTCAACAAGAAACAAATACAAGGTAAAATTACATCATATGTAATTCCGCATTTTATTTGTTTCATATGCTTTCTTCTCTATATAAATCATCCATATCTTAATCTAAAAATATTAACTCTTCTATTATCTAATCGTCAGGGTTGTCGAGAAAGAAGAAGAAGTGGTCTTGCCCAATGGGATAAGGTACTGAGCCTTCTATATGTTGACATGGTTTCTTATTTTCTCATCATACAATATGCATATCATACTTGAGTTAATTCACTTTATTCACATAATAATAAAGTCGCAAAACTAATTTGTTACATTAAAATAATTGAACTTTACCCGCTATAACTTATAACTACAAAATCACAAAATTATTTTTTTGCATATAAGAGTAACTGATTTTACGCCCTACAATAGTCAAGTAACTAATAAAGAATAATTTTGTGACCTTACTGTTACAGTAGGCGAAATTAACCTGATCCTCTTGACGGTAGCTCTAATTGCATATGAAAATACCTGAATCCTCTAACAGATACTATGAGCTGAAAATCGGCGGCGGCGCAACTCCACGGCCAGGGGACTTAGTTGTGATAGATGTGAAGGGAAGTGTAGAAGGCAGTGGAGAAGTATTTGTGGATACATTTGGTGGTGATGGTAAGAAGAAGAAGCCACTGGCATTAGTAATGGGATCAAGGCCTTATAGTAAGGGAATTTGTGAAGGTATAGAATATGTTCTGAAAAGTATGAAAGCTGGTGGAAAAAGAAGAGTGATTATTCCTCCTAATTTGGGATTTGGTGAAGAAGGAGCAGATTTAGGAACGGGATTACAAATTCCTCCATCTGCTACTCTTGAGTATGTTATTGAGGTTGACAAGGTTTCTATTGCACCTGCTTAATTGGTCTCATTTTCTCATCATTAGTGCAGCAGAAGAACCACTCTCTTTCTACATTGAAGATGAAGCTTAACTCTTCTTGCAATTAAGTTGGCTACACTTTGTGAGTTATTGCTAGCTCAGTGGAAAGCAAATCACGTATACTTGAATTCATTGGACCAAAAAACTCGTGTCTATCTTTGGACTTTCAGTCTCTGAAATACTAAATTTGTTTTTTTTTTTTTTGTTTACGTGTGACCTAAAGCCACAGTTTAATATAACGTTTAAATTTTTACAAGAAAGTTATAATATATATTTTTATTAAAAATTTCTTCTTCTAACTTTTTGAAATGTAAAGTTATTTTTCTTTTCCTTTTATATAAAATTTTTACTTTTGTACTGAAAAACTATTTTTTTAAATACCTATATACCCATATATTATAAATTATTTCTAAAAAATGGAGGCCTTCAAATTTGGGTCCTAAGTCACAAGTCTTACCGGTGATATTCAACATGCAACCAATTGAGATGTGAACTTTTGGTTCCTTTACTAATAAATTTTACGAAGTTAACATATTAGTAAAATCTGAACTATTCAATTATCCATGTGCTATGCTAAATTTGCATTGTTTCTCAATTCTAATCAAAATATAATATATTACTTATATAAAGGGATAAGAAATACATATTTTTATTAATTGAAGGTTAAATACGCTTAATCAAATATCACAATAATCAAACTAAGAATTGCCAAGGGATCAAATGAGTAATTACCCAATTTTAATGAGCAAGTTGTACATTTGGCTAAGTCAGCCAAATATAATTACATCCTTTAGATGTATATACATATATACTAATTTATGGGCACGCACTTTGCGCGTGTATCCCAGTATATATTTTTTTAAAATCGTATATTTTATTAAACAATGTATTTGAATTATAAAATAAACGTTTAAAATAGTATCTTATTTTGATTCAAACAATGTGTTTGAATCAAATAAACGTTTATTTGATTGCCTACTTTCTTTTGTGATTAGCGAGCATAATATTACTAAACATAAAAAGATTTACTAAATAGTAAGGTTGGAATAGTAGTTGATTAATATCTTCTAGACTCAAATTTGTTGAATTTGATGTGACATTGTTAAGATAATTGAATTTGGCCTATATATAATGTTAGTAAGGTAAATATGTGTAGATACGAATACAGAAAACTTGTATTCAAGTTATAATTTCAAAATACAATTCTATTCAAGCAAGATAACTTGTATCTAAAAATTTTATAATTTTACATATAACAGTAATAATTTTTTAATAATTAAAAGGAACGAAAAATCATGATATTAACATTTATATGTGTTTTATCTACCACATACTGTCCTCAAACAATACCTAACAAAGTTTTCAACAAAATGAAATAAAATATGTCCCCACGAGAAGAAAGAACAGTAGGATGCTTACACTCTCGTTGGATGTGAAAATAAATATATAAATTATGATAATTTTTTTGAAAATTCATATATATAAGTCTAGTGTATAAAGTATCCCTCATTGGATACATATATCCTACAATGTAGAAGCAACGATTGTAAAGATATATGGTCATTGCTTCGTTTTCTTATCTCTTCAATGTCGGTATGTGCCTTATAAATAAAGTAATCTAATAAATTACACTAATACTTTAATTATTTTTATAAAATCGTCATATTAAATTAACCTACTTAATTCTCGGATTATTATAACAGAAAATGAAAAATTCTGAAAAAGAAAATGAAAAGAAAATTTAAATAGGAAATGAAAGTTGAAGGGAGAAAAACTCTACCACGTATTTCATTTATGGCACAAGAGTCTATATGATTTTCGAAAAAATAAGATAAAATAAATACTATTTCATACTAAATAACAGTAGATGGTGTTGTTTAATCAAAAATTACATAAATAATACTAATATACAATTTCATGAGCATTCATGGAAGAGACAATGAACTTACACGCAGTGGCGGATTCAGATTTTTAACTCGTGGGTGCTCAACTATTTTTCCTATAAAGTTGCTACTGAGATTGGATGCTCAGTTAATATATTTATATGAATTATAAGTTTTTCTATCTAAATAATAGTATTTGGTTCCAAATTAATGAGTGCTTGAGCACCCATAACCTTAAATGTAGATCCGCCATTGCTTACACGTTAAAGTTGCAAATTTACTTCTCTCCTCGGCTATTTCTTCTTTTAAAAGTCCATTTATATAAGTTGCTGATGGGTTTCTTAACCGATGGAAAAAGCATGATGACAAAGTAAACCAAAGGTCCTTAGCTAAGAGGTAAAAAGGCTTTACATTGAGATCGTCTCACAGTAGCAATAAATTATGTAGGGGCAAAAATTTCAGTGCATCTAAAATTTAACATTTAAAAAAGAGATTATTATAGTCAATTAACTTTTGAAGGATTTTTCTGTAACACAATTTTTAAATTGGGGCTTTCATACTTATAAAATATGTATTATGATATACTATTATTTTTGGAAGCTGCTATACTGTTTAGTTAAAATATTAATCACATCTAGGCCCAAGTAAGGTAAAGTATCAAGAGAAATTTACCCGAAAATATAACGTTTTAGAGAGTTATTTATTAAAGTTACAACTATTTTAAAATAACTACATTATATACAATTTAATACTATCTTTTAACCTCTTAATTAAATTATATATCATTTTTATATTCCTTAAATATCCCACTTGAAACCCTGAAAATATGAATTGTATTACAGTTATGAGAATCATAAATTTATAGTTATCTAAGATTTTCCTAAAAATATTTCCATTTAACATAAAATTAGGGATTTCCTTTACTTCAAATTTATCAAATTCTCTGTCTCATCTTCAATTTCTCGTCATACTAGAAGCAATTAACACCACCATAGTGTTGCTACGGACAAAGTTTGTTTTCGAGGTTGCCGATGAGGCCTTCGTTCGCGTGAGCAATATCACACTAAGTTCAAACTTATAGATTTAAACTTGATTTTTTATTTTCTTCGTATAGTGGTGGTTTCAACTATTTTCATGTTAGGACTTAATTTCCCTAGGTTACATTTATTTAAGTTCCTTGGCGGAGGAATGCATATAAATTTATTCTTCAACTCTCCATCTTATGGTCGTTATATTATCAAATTATCTTTCACTAAATGATTTTACTTTACCAATATATTTATGTATAGTATGCTATACATAATATAATATATTTATATATACATAGATATAGTATCACTATTAGAATTCCTGCAAAAAGCGATCAAAATTTAGCGACCAACGTTGGTCTGTAAAGAAAAGCGACCAAAGTTGGTCGCTAAACTGGTGAAAATAATAAAATAATAATTTTAAATACACCTTGGTCGCTATTTGGTCGATAATTTCGTCAAACTGTTGACCGGACTGGTCAGACTTGCTTGGTCAAAGAAATACTCAGATTAGCGACCAACGTTGGTCCCTTAAGGGGACCCATTTATAAAATTTTAATAATTATAATATTATTTAAATTAAATTATAAAATATAAATAAACAAAATCTAAAATTAGCGACCAAAGTTGGTCGCTAAATAAAGAGTAAACAGATAGAGACCAACTTTGATCGCTAATTTGGGACCCAATTATAAAAGTTTAATAAATATAGTTTTATTTAAAAAAATTATAAAATATAAATAAATAAAATTCAAATTTAGCGACCAAACCTGGTCGCTTAGTAAAATTGAGACTAACTTTGGTCGCTAACCGGGGACCCAGTTCTAAAGTTTAACAATAATATTAATATTTTAAATATTATAT
>MCJB01014877.1:133822-163282 GCA_002018475.1 Nicotiana obtusifolia
ATATATATATATATATATATATATATATATATATATATATATATATATAATATACCTTGATATATAATACGCTATACTATACACTTAGTATATATATACTATACTATACTATGCACTAAGTATTAGTGCATTAGCTAACATTATATCAAATATAGCTTGTATATATTTATGTATATATAGAGAGAGAGAGCTTAGCTAATGCACTAATATACTATATACTATATTATACTATATATATATCGAATATGGCTTTTATATTTATATAAATATATATATATACACACACACACTATACTATGCATTTAAGTATATATAATAGACTATACTATATCTACATATATATACTATACACTTAGTATATATAATACACGTAGTATATATAATAGACTATATTATATCTACATATATAGCGACCAACGTTGGTCGCTATTTTCAATTTAATTTTTTTTAATTAGCAACCAACGTTGGTCGCTATTTTTGGTCGCTTTTCTAATTTTCAGAGACAAAAATGGGGTTTCCCCCCATTTCTCTTATTTCCTTCCCCAAAATTTCCCCAACTCTCTCTTTCCCTCTCCTTCTCTATTTCACTCACCCAAATCCCATCCTCCACCCCGCGCCACCACTGCCCCCTTGCTCGCCACCGCCTCGCCGCCCACTGCTCGCCGGTCACCACCACTGCCGCCCCTCTCTCTCTCCTTCTCCACCTAAAAAAAAATCAAGGTTATTTGTTATTTCTAGTGTGTATTACAATATTTGATGTATTGTAGTTTATTGTTTCAATTCTTTGAACATTGTATTTTATTGAGGATTAGGGTTTAGGACTTGTTTTAATTAGTTTTGTTAATTAATTTATTAACTAATTAGTTTAATTAGTGTTGAATTTAGTTTAGTTAGATTTGAATTATACTTTGTGTTGTCTTGATAGTTTAGTTAGAATCTAGGGTTTAGGATATGAATTGAACCTTTAGGATATGAATTGGACTTTTAGTTTATGAATTGGACTTGGTAGTTTATAAATTGTAATTTTAGGATATGATTAGAACTTTTTTGGATATGAATTGGACTTTTAGTTTACAAATTGAAATTTTATGATATGATTGAACTTTTAGGATATGAATTGGACTTTTAGTTTATGTATTGGAATTTTAATTTATGAATTGGACTTGTAGTTTACAAATTATAATTTTAGGATATGATTTGAACTTTTAATTTATGAATTGAACTCTTTGGATATGAATTGAATTTTTAGTTTATAAATTAAAATTTTAGGATATGAATTAAACTTTTAGTTTATAAATTGAGTATTTTAGGATATGAATTGGACTTTTAGTTTATGAATTGAACCTTTTGGATATGAATTGAAATTTTAGTGTACGAATTGAACTTTTTGGATATGAATTGAACTTTTAGTTTATGAATTGAACTTTTAGTTTATAAATTGAACTTTTAAGAAATGAATTGAACTTTCAGTTTATAAATTGAACTTTTAGTTTGTAAATTGAAAATTTAGGATATGAATTGAAATTTTAGGATATGAAATTAATTAACTAAAAAAAAGATTAGGATATGAATTAACTAAATTAATTTCCTCTTGTTTTATTTGTACAGATGGAACATCGTACTTGGATGTACAATAGGAATTATCCTAATCGACAGGGATTGAGGGAGGATTTTGTAGAAGGGGTGGATGACTTTATTAGACATGCAGTGTCACTTCCACCATACCTAATTGAAGGAGTAATTAGGTGCCCTTGTGTTAGGTGCGATTGTATGAATTTTGAAAAACACGCGGAAGTTAAGCATCATCTTTATAGAAGGGGGTTTATAAAAAATTACTTTGTGTGGACTAATCATGGAGAGATCGATGGTAGCCATGGGATATTTCATAACATGGTTGTGGGTGAAAGTAGTAGGTCGATGGAGAATACAAATCGCGATTCTAGAATTCATTATATGGCTGCGGATGCTTTTGGGATGCACTTAGGGGGTGATTCCAATGAAATGTTGAACAAACTCCTAATGATGAGGCAAAACGTTTTTATGAACAATTAGAGAAAGCTGGTCGTCCACTACGTAACGGAAGTTCGCACTCTGAGTTGTCTGTTGCATTTAGATTACTAAGTATAAAATCTAATTAGAATATTTCTCAAGGAGCCATGGACTCTTTCATTGACCTTATGCGTGAACTAGTTGACCGTGATATCGAATTACCTGTTGATTTCTATAAGGCAAAGAGATTAGTTTCTAAGTTAGGACTTTCGTCAATGAGAATTGATTGTTGTGAAGATGGTTGCATGTTATATTATAAAGATGATGCAGCTTTTGACAGTTGTAAATTTTGCGAAAAGCCTCGTTTCAAGAGGCTTTCTAGCGGGAAGATGATCGCTATCAAGTCGATGCATTATTTACCTCTTATACCTAGGTTAAAGAGGTTATATGCGTCGATGAGTTCTGCTCCTCATATGAGATGGCACTTTGAAAATAGAAGACCACTTGGTGTTATGTGGCATCCTTCAGATGGAGAAGCTTGGAAGCACTTTGATAGGACATATCCAGATTTTGCTAGTGAACCAAGGAACATTCGATTGGGTCTGTGTGCGGATGGCTTCACGCCTTTTTCTGTATCTGCGATACCATATTCATGTTGGCCTGTCTTTCTTACGCCTTATAATCTACCACCAGAGTTGTGCATGACTAGTCCATATATATTCTTAAATTGTATTATCCCCGGTCCACATAATCCGAAAAGTTTGATTGATGTATATTTGCAACCTTTGATTGATGAGCTAAAACAATTGTGGTAAGATGGTGTTGAAACATATGACATATCAACCAGGCAGAATTTCAAGTTGCGTGCTAATTTAATGTGGACAATTAATGATTTTCCCGCGTATGGAATGTTGTCTGGGTGAATGACTGCTGGGAAGCTAGCTTATCCTTCTTCATGGAAAACAGTAAAGCGTTCACTTTGAAATATGACCGAAAGCAATCATGGTTTGATTGTCATCGTCAATTCTTGCCTCCTGATCATGAGTTTAGAAGGATGAAAAATGCATTCAAAAAGAATAAAATGGAATATGATTCTCCACCTCCGATACTTTCAGGTGAGGAAATTTGGGAGAGGGTCCAGAACTTCAGTAAAGTTACTGAAGCTCCACCTTATAGATTCCCCGGATGCGGTGTACTCATAATTGGATGAAAAAGAGTATATTTCGGGAGTTGCCTTATTGGAAGGATAATCTTCTCCGTCACAACCTTGATGTCATGCATATTGAGAAGAACTATTTTGATAATTTGTTCAACACAGTGATGGATGTTAAAGGTAAGACAAAGGATAACGCAAATGCTAGAATAGACTTACAAGAATATTACAGGCGGCCTGAATTATACTTGCAGACAGCAAACAATGATAAGGTGTTCAAACCCAAAGCAAGTTACACATTCACTTTGGAGGAAAGACGGCAAATTTGTGATTGGGTAACTGAATTGAAGATGCCTGAGGGTTATGCGTCGAATTTTGAGAAAAAAGTTGATATGGAGGTAGGGAAGTTGAGCCATTTGAAAAGTCATGATTGTCATGTTTTTATGGAGACCTTAGTGCCTATTGCATTTTGTGGTTTGCCTGAAAGAATCTGGAAACCTATCACAGAGATTAGTTTGTTTTTCAAAGACTTGTGTTCTTCCACATTAAGGGAAGAAAACCTACTCCGGATGGATCAGAACATTCGTGTAACTTCTTCTAAGATGGAAAAGATATTTCCATGTGGTTTTTTGATGTGATGGAACATCTTCCAATCCACCTTGTACACGAGGCACGACTTGGAGGGCCTGTTCAATGCAGATGGATGTGTTCCTTTAAGAGATACTATTATATATTTGATGTAATTTTCTGTTTTATTTTAATGTTCTTGGCTAACCTGAAATTATGTAGGACGACTGGCAAATGCAAACAATTTGCTAAGCAGAGGAATAGGATTGAAGGATCTATATGCGAAGCTTATCTTGCAAAGGAAACTGCTTATTTTTATTCTTATTATTTTGAGAGTAATGTGCCATGTGCTAGGAATAGGCCCAACAGACACACGGTCGACCTTAGGAATGATCCATTATATCCGCCTATATCCATATTCAATCAACCAGGCCAATATTCTAAGGATGTTAGAAAGAGAAGTTTGAGTGATATGGAGTTCAAGTCAGCTACGCTTCACGTGTTGCTAAATTTGTCCCGAAGTTGTACCATTTCTCAAGTAAGTATAGATTTGGTAGTTATCAAAATATAAAAATTACTGTGATTACATCTCAATGTAACTATTAAAAATATTTGATGTGTCACAGTCACTTCGTGGGTCAATTTGGCCATGATGCTGTATATACGTGATTTGATACGTGGTTCAAACAATTTGTAAGTTTCTCCTTAAAATATTCTAACACTATGTAGGTAAACAATGTTTGGAAGTTATGCTAACTTATGAATTTTTTTAACAATATGTAGGTAAATGATCCAAATAATGGTGTAAATCAATTTTTGAAAGATATATCTTGGGGACCTGGGATTGAGGTCACAACAATGTCTAAGTACATTGTGAATGGTTATAAGTTTCATACTGAGTGTTGCTCTAAAAATAAAAATAGTAACAACAGCGGGGTGTGGGTTGAAGGTGGTGATGGCAACCAAGATAGAGATATTGATTATTATGGTGTGCTCAAAGAAATAATAGAACTAGAATATACAGGTTGTCCATTTAAGAAATTGATACTCTTTAGATGCAAGTGGTTTGACCCATATCCAAAAAGAGGTACAAGAGTACACAATCAATACAATATAATTGAGGTTAATCATACGAGGGAGTATGATTGCTATGATCCATTCATAATTGCAAATAATGTTAGTCGAGTTTATTATGCTCCTTATCCATTGCGGCCGAATAAGTCCGATTGGTGGGTTGTAATAAAAACTAAGCCAGTGGGTAGGGTGGAAGTCGAGAATGTATTAGATGTTGCATATCAAAACGATATCTCTAGTGTTGACCAAATAGTGGACGAAGTTTTAGAAAATGATTTGGAACATCCTGAACACATATTAGAAGAAGTTGATAAAAATGAAGTAAGAATTACAGAAAACAAGGAAGAAGAATCAACTGATGAAGCTCAAACTAGTGAGGAAGAAGAATTCTTGGACGAGGAACTATACGTCGATGAGCTTTAAAAAGTTGGTTTCTTTAATAACTCTCGTTTTTAGCTAGTTTCTTTATATGTTTCAATCTAAATATGTATTATATTATGCAGATGACACGCAAGGGTCGAGGTAACAATGATTCTACTAGTTCTCGGGGTCGAGAAAAGGCTAGGAAACCAAAGAGGAGGGTAGAAGATAATACTCCATCTTTTCCTGCCTCTTCAGAGATGCCTATGCCTATGCCTCTATCTTTGCCTCCACCCCCGAGCTATTCTGAGCTGCCACAACATCACTAGCCCTACACATTCATGCAGACACCAGGTCTTTCGTCACACGGCCATAGGACTGTACGTCCGACATACAGTTCAGCTGCCGCACAACCACTTGGATCGTAACCATCTGCATCGCATGGACCGCATCGATCCATGTCACATCCACATGGATCACAGGTATCAGTGTCACAGCCACTCGGGTCACAGCTATCAGTGTCACGTCCACTTGCGGCCCATACAGCTATGTCGTAGTCACAAGGCTCGCAGTCATCTTCATCTGGGACTCCATCTATTTCAGGCCTTCGCCTGCGACTAGCTCTGACCCCCTACACCTTCCACACATGCCTCTGATATACATGCTTCGGACGGTGATGCTGATGATGACGAGGAGGTGCATTATGATCAATATGGCAGGATCATCATAGTCCCTGAGGGTGATGGGTAAGAGTTATTTATTATTTTTACGTTTATTGTTTTGTACAGTTTTACTAAGATATTAATGTGTTTTTTTTTTATTAAATTGAAGGTTCATCCCTAGTAATATTACTACAAGGATAATCACCAAAGCCACCAGAAAGCTTTATGATGACCCTTATGCGACTTGGAGTGATTTCCCATTCGCGCTGAAGGAGCAAATTTTCAATCAATTTAAGATATAAATGTTCTTTTAAGCAGTACAATTATTTATATTTATGATATTTCCATCTGAATATGTATTATAGAATATAGCTTATATATATATACACATACTTACACTATACTATGCACTAAGTATTAGTGTATTAGCTAATATTATATATCGAATATAGCTTTTATGATATTTCCATCTAATATGATATTTCCATATAATACTTAACTTTTGAAATACAGAAGTATGTATGGGATCACCGCTATAGCGCGGATGTGGACGCAAATTTTCATCTCAAAGCTCGCAAGCGGTTGTCGCATTGTTTCTCCAAAGCTAGAAAGTTGAACCAGAAGCCTGGCTGGTTGCTTCAGCATTTATGGGAGGATTTGCAAAGGCAATGGCTTACAACAAAGTTCTTAGAAAAAAGCAAAAAAGGAAAGAAAGCTCGTGCATCTGAGAAGGGAGGATCCTTGCACACTGGAGGTGCGATCAGCCTAGAGACAATAAAGAAAAGAATGGTACGCAATTTCTTAATTAATTTTAATTTTCAAAGTATATCTATTCTGTTTCTTAACTAAAATTTATGAGTTTTCTAGAAAAGAAGTTGGGGCGTCCGATGAACCAAGATGAGCTATTCAAGGAGACTCATATTGTAAAGAAGAAGAAAAAGACGGATGAAGAAAGGTGGGTCGAGGGCCGAGCCTCGACTGTACATGTAAGTTTTCACTTTTCATTAAGTATTTTGATTTGCTTTTATAAAAATTTTAAAATACTAATTCAATGTAATTTTTCTTATAGAGTCGCTTCACAGCTGAAGTGGAGGAATTCATACGCAGTCAGCCACCTAATGAGTCGGGCGACCCAATCCAACCTTCGGACGAGGACGCTTAAAGAATGTGGACCAGGCTGCTGGCGGTCCAAAATGGGGGAAGGTATACGGGCTTCCTACTAAGAAATTTCATCGCTATAAGTGTGGAATGCAAGGAATAGGGACTTCCTCGCAAGCCGAGCAACTTGATGGGGAGAGTCTCTCCTCTATGCGGGAGACTGTGGCAAAGCTCACATCCGAGCTAGAAGGCGCCAAGGAAAGAGAAAAGATTAGAGATGCTCAGTACATTGGCATGCAAGAGCAGATCAAATCTCTCTTGGCTTCTGGCAGTTTTCCGATTCCCCGGTCTCGTGAGTCATCGCCAGAGGCTCGCCTTCCCCGTTATCATTCTTTCCGTCCTAGACAACTACACCCTTCTGCATATCGTCTTCGTGATGAAAGTTAATCAGACGGTGATGATAATGATGTACAAAACAATCCTTGACTTGTAATAACAGTTAAATTAGTTTGGTTAGCTTAATGTGTTAGTTCTATTGAACTTTATAGTTTGTTAGTTTTAATGTTGTTGTTGTTGTTGTTTGTTGTTGTTGTTGTTATTGTTGTTGTTGTTGTTGTTGTTTATTGTTGTTGCTGGCATAAAATGCCTGTTTAGGAATTTTGGTAAGCTGACAGGTGGTGTAGCCGCCAAAACAGGTAGTTTCTGCCAAAAATATACCAAGAAAAACGACAAACATTGGTCGCTAGTTGGTCGCTTTTCCCTTAAAAAAAAAAAAATTTCTGGGCAATAGCTATTAACTTTGGTCGCTATTTAACCCAGATTTCTCAAAAGCGACCAACTTTGATCGCTATTCCATTTAAAAAAAATAATTTCTGCAAATATAGCGACCAAAGTTAGTCGCTTATAATTAAAAAAAAAATTTAATTCTTGAAAATAGCGACCAACTTTAGTCTCTTATTTTTAAAAAAATTAAAAAAATTAATAATATAGCGACCAACTTTGGTCTCCATTTTTCAGATTTTAAAATATAATATTTTTTTTACAGACCAAAGTTGGTCGCTTTTTTATTTATTAACGTAATTTATATTTGGAGACCAACTTTAGTCGCCAATATTATATTATTAAAATATTAAATGCGACCAAAGTTGGTCGCTATTTTCTTTACCCGGAATATTTGGTCCTTTTACCTTAGAGACCAAAGTTGGTCGCTAATTAGCGACCAACTTTGGTCCCTAAGGTAAAGGGACTAGCTTAATATCAACCAGGCCTGTTTGGTTGCTTTTTGGTCGCTTTTTGACCAATAAGCGACCAACTTTGGTCGCTTTTCGTGGTCGTTTTTTTCCGGATTTCTAGTATATATACTAACAATATATAAATATATACTATAACTATAGTATACTAATAATATATATTTGGTATATGAACATACAAATACAAAGATAAATGTTACATATTAGTGCTAATATAAATGATATATATTATGTAAACTACACATATGTAAGTAGATTATATGATATATGATATATTACTTCAAATATAAAACATATATTGATTAAGTATACTATATGTATATAGTATACATAATATCAGTTTAATATTATTCCAAATATAAAAAGGTATTTGAGGTAATATTGGCTATTAGCTAAGGTACTTACAGAGAAAAAGATCAGAAAAACTCTTTTTTTTTTTTGTTGAAACGGAGAATTTGATCAAAGCCAAAATGCCATTGATACCACAGTTTTGTATTAAATGAATGGAAGTTACACTTTTAAGAATAATAAAAAAGAAGAAAAAACATACCCTATCAATCGAAGAAGAATGAAAGATTGGATTTGAATAAGTGGAAGTATAGATTGAAAAGGTAGCGAAGGAAAAAGAGATTGTTTAAAAAATAATTGATTGCATGATATTGATTTCCTTTCTGTTACCTTAAATAAAGATAATTCTTTATTTTTGGGTGTTTGTTTTTGGTTGGAGATTGCATTATTAAGGATACTTTGAAATAATTTTCTAATATTTAGGAAATCAATCGTATTTGAGGGTATAACTTTTATATATTTATCATGTTTATGTTGTAGAATATATTATTTAACTAATAGTTGTAGATTGTGAAATAATTTTTGATTTCATTAGTAATGTTACGCGGCGCTTTTGTGAGGTTGCTTGGAAGGGCAACGTAAGGTTAAGCAATCGATCTCAGTACGATTTATGTCCGCCAACTGAGGTCTCCTCCGTACGCTAGACTAGATTGTCAGTGCCATACGGGAAAACCAATGTCGTGAGCAACTGAGAACAGAAGAGAGAATTTAGAAAGAAAGCTTGACTGTATAAATGAAAGCTATTACAGAAAAGCTACGCGGTGTCGAGGGGGAGAGACACCAGTACAGAGAATTGTTTGCTTGCTAGAAAGTTTTGAATGCTTGATCCCCCTAATAATGCTTAAAAAAAAAATAAACCAAAATTACATGACTTTACCTAAGAAAGCTGTAAAATGCATACTAAAAGAAAAAGGTAAACCTACTCTATATTTACAATGAAAAGGACTTAGTCTTCTATAATGTAGAAACAAGTCCGTTTGCAGTAACTTTGTCATTAGCATCAGGGCCGCGCGGGCGTTGTGTGCGCACGCGGCGCAGTGGGCATCTGCCTGTGGCTGCGCACTGGCGCTGGTTATCAGTGAGGCGACAGAGGCACCTACGCGCTTGTCACTTGGAGCTGCCGAGACCACAGGACTGACCGTGACGCTGGACGTTGGGAGGCTTACCAAGACGTCACGGAACGCGTCCAAAAAGTCATGAGGCATGGCTGGAAAGCCGGCCGGGACAGTAATTATGAAAATTTCCCAAGTATCAATAGAGCCCGAACTCCATCTTTTCATGTGTCACAATCACATTGGGCTTTTAGCCAAATGGCCCTTTACTGAGTTCTTCATTTGGGGAAAGAACCGGTAAAGAAATGACATTGTTGAATCGGTAAGGAAATTCGTAGAAGCTCAAGAACAATAAAACCTCCTAAAAACCTATCGCGAAGAAGATCGAGATGCAACGATCTCTCGCCAGAAGTGTCTCTCTCTGTTGGCGTAGTTTGTTAACACCGAATGCTTACCCTACTACCTCTTCATTTTGGCCCATCTATAGGCGTTTCACATCCAAAAGCTCTAATCAACTTACTGCTGAATCAAATTCGGGTCATACCGATGACAATAACCTTCAAGAGGAAGATGATATCAGCAATAAAGGTGATTTTTACCAAAAGTTTCAATCTTTATTAGTTTGGATTAGTTCCGCAGCTTGTTTTTAATTTGTTAGATTTATTTCAATTACTGAAGTCTTGATTACTTGTTATTTATTCTGATTCTGAGCACCTTGATAATTAGGTTGAAGTAATATTGTTTTAGTTACTGAGAAAGGATTGAAACAAAGATGGAAGTCATATATGAAATTGATTTCTTGTCGAATTATTACAGCTTTAAAAAAGCAGATAGATAGATTCTTTGAAGGAGACGAAGAAGCATTCCCATCAATATTTGAAGCCATATTGAAAAGGAAGTTGGCTGGAAAAAGTGAGGAATCAGATGAGGAATTAATGAATGAACTTCAAGCCCAGCCTAGACAGCATGATGCTGCTGATAAGGAGTCCGACTCCGATTGAGTTGAACCTCAGAGTATCAAGTTTTTGTAATTTCATAGCCTCTAGATGGTGTAATACCTTTGAACTACATTTTCAAGTACTAAGGGTTGGTTTGTTACGAGGGAGGCAAAATCTTTTTCCCACTAAGACGTGTATCTTTAAGGCTATATCGTCCTGAAGACGGATGCGACGGTAATTTCGTGATTAAATTTGAGATGGGTTTATCCCATATTTGATTGGGATAGAATTGCAGTATAACTAATTTCGGGATTAATTATCCGATCCCTATGGGAAATGAAATAACTAATCTCGGGATAAGTTATTTCCAACCAAACGATTCCTAATAGTATTAATTAGTTAATTTAATTTTCAATTGAAATGCATAAAATATGAGTTTTAGCATAAAGGATTAAATTGGCAGTTTTAGCTTTCACATTTTCATAAAGTAGGTTTTAGCACTGATTGCATTGGAGTATCTGGTTCCTCTAAACAGCTTCCTTTCAGCTTTGTTACTTCTGTAATTTGAAAAACCTTACGGCTTGTTTGGATGGTTGTTACAAATTTTTTCTTAATGCACTGTATCGTATTATAGTATATTATATTATACTATATTATTTTAATAATATAGTATTTGAGTAGATTGTATAATTTTCGTCATTCAATAATGTCACATACTAACAATTTGAAAAATAAGCGTATAATATTATAAAAAAAGTAGAATATAAGGCAGAGTAATTATTAAAAGTAGGTTAAAGAGTAATTAAAATTATATTAAGGACAAGATGAGAAAAAAGTAATGTATAACATGATTCCACCAAATCGGTCCTTACATAAAAGAGGTCTTTTCATCGTTATATAACAAAGAATTTAATAGTACAGTATAATAAAATTTAAAAAATAATCAAAATAAATATTGTATTTACAGTGCAATACAACACAGTAGATAACAACCATCCAAACAAACTGTTGGTGACTAGCTTATGATTTTAGACAACAGAGTTTGATGGCCAATGACAAATAGCAAGAGGCTTACCTTGAGCCAGTGGAATCTGAAATTTTAATCTTTACTTTCTTTTTCAGCTTTACCATTCTTAAATATATAAAAGGGCAGCAGCCGGTGCACTAAATATATAAAATAAATAAAAAACTTAAATCTTAAGTAGATGATTTACAAATTTTAAATTCTAACTAGTTACTGTACATAAACTCTAACAACTTAGCAAATTCAATGTTCTTGTTTAGATTTCTAAATTTACACAATTTGATTTCATCTTTATTTTAAAATTGCCATTTCTTAATTTTATTTCTTTTACTTTACAATTGGTGAAAAGACATTGTTCACATTAATATAATATAACAAATAAATGACAAAATAACAAGAGTAAAATATCAACAAACAATTATTTTACCATGTAAATAAACACGATTAAACAGCAAACATTCACAAAATAAGAAATAACAACAAAAAGAAGCACAAGAATATAAATAAGCTATATGTAGTAAAAGCAATATAAAATTTTAAATTAAGTTTGTTAAATAATCAACTTCCACCGCTAATACGAGGTGGACAATTTTCATGGTTGAAGTGATACTTGTAGAGTTATAATAAATTAGAAATTTCGAAGTGGCGTGAGAAAGGAAAAAAAAAAAAAAATTTGTAATGTCAATTCTTTAGTTGTTACCTATTGTATTGTATCGTATTGTTATTTTAAATACAATATTTATTTTGACTGTTACTTAAAATGCCACTTTATGTAACGATCGATTTGGTGTGGTCGCGTCGTTACCTTATCTTTTTCTCTCATCTCACCCTTTATTATTATTAAATAATTTTATTTTATTATTTATTTTACTTTTTTATATAATAATTTTATCCCGTATTAAAATTTTTTTCAAATAATATTGCAAGTTTATTTTTCATATTGATGGTGCATTATATCATAAAACAACGATAAAACGATACAATTTATCTAAATATTATATTCATCAAACGATACAGTATAATATAATATAATATAATACATTACAATACGATATATTATGAAACGATACGTAACAATCATTCAAACAAGCTGCAAGAGAAATTATTCCAATAGACGAGGAATAACAATGAAAAGGAACCAGAGGGAGAGGTGAAAAAGAAGAAGAAAAAGAAAAAGAAAGAGAGAAATTTATGCGCTATGTCCAATGGAATATCAGTTAACTTTATATATATTTAAAATATTTATTTTACCTAGTTTGCCAAAAAGAATTTATTTTAATTTCAGAGTCAAGTAGTCAACATTCGAAAGAATCAAAAGTATTTTTTTAGTAAAAAACGCTTCGTCGTCGGGAAGAAAAAATTAAGCAAAACCCCCCATTTTAACATTCTTTTAGATCTACCATGTTTTCTTTTTCTTTTAGTAAAAATGTAAAAATTATCTTTTTGTCATTCTACGTTATTTCCCTGTATAGTATCTACTTTAACACTGAAGGCAAAGTTGAAACACAGGGAGCTAAAACCCTAAAACCATGAGACGAGCTCTTTCTTCTTTGTGCTCTCGCAATTTCCACATCTCTCAGAACTTCAAATCAAATCTGAATTATATCAACAGCAGCAGCAGTAAAATCATACACTCCCCAGTTGTTTCTCATTTCCCTTCAAAGTTTAGATTCTTCTCATTATCAGAAAATGATTCATCGAATCAGAACGCATCTGAACCAAGCCCTCAGCCCGAGACTAGCTTGGCCGAACCCACAAAGAAAGAGGTCTCTCTCAATGTTGAAGATATCGATAATAAAGGTGAGGAAAGTTGTATTTTGTGATCTTCATATCTTTTTGGGGATTCAGTGGAGATTATTTCTGAAATCTGAGAAAATGGGGGTTATGGGGCTAATTTCATCGCTGAAAAAAGTTGGACGAAATTAGGTTTTGGTCTATGATGCATGTAGTATACTAGGAAACTGCATTATTTAGCGATTTTGCTGATTAATCTTTATAAAAGAGTGATTTTTTGGTTATTCATTAATTTAATGGATCTCTCTTGCTATGATTGATGCTGAGTTACCCCGTATCTGTGTTGGTGGGAGGTAGTAGGTACTTGGTGGAATAGTTGAGATGCCTAAGCTGCACGGACACCACGAGTTATAAAAAAAGAAAAAAAATAATTGATGCTGATTGCTGACAATAAGATATTGGAGAAAATTTAAGGGATAGAGTTCTGGGTTCTAGTTTATATCGTCTCTATGTTTGTTATTCCAATTGGAATGTCCCAGATAAAGGAATTCTTTTTCAACTTTCATGGCGTTCTGTCCAATGGATATTCCTTTAGGAGTACTTTGTTGTATAAGATCGGGGGTTATATATTTTAAATTTAAATGGGTATCTTGGTTTCATATTAAGTAATCTCGTTTGTTATATCTGCTATAGAGTTGAAGACGCGGATTGAGGAGTACTTCAACAAAGGCAATGAAGAGGCGCTTCCGTCAATTCTTGAAGCAATATTAAAGAGGAAATTGACGAGAAAGCATGAGCATACAGATGATGAGTTAATGGAGGAGCTTCAAATGAAACCCCTGGATGATGTAAATGACCAAGAGTTTGAATCAGATTTCGAAGATGCTCACTCCACTGACGAAGAGATTGAAGATTTGTATGACACAACGGATTTAGTGAAAAGGAGAATGGCGTCGGATCAATTCTTCAACATGGATGACAGAAAGTGGGATGATATGATAAAAGAGGCTACCGAGCATGGGTATCTTAGGGATACGAAGGAGTGTGAGGAAATTTTGCAGGAGATGCTTAGCTGGGATAAAATTCTACCTGGTACTACTTCTGTATGCTCGTCTGACTTCTTGAAAAGTTTTTCAGATTAGGCAGGTGCATAATTTCTTCTTTGCTCCAATTAACAATTAAAAATAATGTCTATGCTCCAATTCACCGATCCTACTGATAATGCCGGAACTTTGATGGGCACAGGGTATGATTTCCACAATGAGTTTTATAGTTAAATAAATTTTCGTTTTCTAATTCCTTTCCCATTAGGCTTATGAAATTGGTGTAGTTAAGAAAAGAATGGTTAAAACTCAAAGAGGTGTGGTAGAAACAATGAAAAAGCAAATTAAAATTTCTGGATTGAGCAAATTTCATGTTACCTGCATAACAAAATTCTTTAACTCTTCAGTCAGTTATATATATATCCTTGCTTGCTAATTTTTTGATAGCTTGTATGAAGTTACAACCTTTATTATATTTCAGTTTCACATAATGTTGTTTCTTTAGGACAAAACCTGAACTTGTCTTTTACAGAGTGTAGAGTCAGTTTTTGGTGATCTATTTGACATCCCAATCTATTTTGTATTTGGATTCCTTGACTCAGTGGATTTTTTATTTTACCCAGACGAAATTAAGAAGAAGGTGGAATTTAAGTTTGATGAGATAGGTGAAAGGGTTGAAAAAGGTGAGATTACCCCTGAAGAAGGCTATGCATTGTTCAAGGAGTTCGAGGATGGGGTGGTCGTGGAGTGCGCAAAACTGATGGAGAAGGATGCTCCACAGTTTGACGAGACTATTTTGCCAGATAAGAATAAGAATTTGGATGACCCGCCAGGCGAAGGGCCAGTTCTTAGATGGCAAACAAGGGTGGTCTTTGCTCCTGGTGGTGATGCATGGCATCCAAAAAACAGGAAAGTCAAATTGGCTGTTACGGTGAAGGAGTTGGGTCTGTCAAAGCATCAATTTCGTCGCTTAAGAGAATTGGTTGGGAACCGCTATCATCCTGGGAGAGACGAGCTTACCATAACCAGTGAAAGGTAAAGTCACATTGTAGATGCATCTAGATTACTAGTGTCTGATCTTGTTATGGGTTTGCTGTTACTTTATGTTTAGGCTTGGCTTCCAACTGAGTATTATTGTGTAACTATCTGTTGAAACAGTTACTTAAGGAAGTGTTTGACTGCTGCTTATTGGTGCTCCTTTACACACGCATTTGAAGTTTGTGAAACTTACCATGAATAAAATGTTTCTTTTTCCTCAGATTTGAACACCGTGAGGAGAATAGAAAGGACTGCCTGAGGACTCTATTTGGTCTCATTGAAGAGGCTGGAAAGGCTAACAAAATGGTAGAGGATGTTCGAACTTCATATGTGAAGCAGAGGCTCAAAGCAAATCCTGCATTCATGGAAAGGCTGCGTGCAAAAACCATGAAATTAAAAGAATCTAGCTTGCTGCATGCATGACATAGCTCTTTCCAGCTGGCATTTTCTTGTAGAAGATATTGGAAGGTTATTGATGTGCCTTCTCTTTGGCATTTCAAAATGTTTTTCCACATTCACAGTTAATACAGGTTCGCAAGGGAAACTCTTGCATGGTGTTTTGCTAAAGAATTATCAGTTACTTTGGTGGCATGGTGACGTATTAGCTATCCTTGTTCTCAAACCATATCAAGAAGATTGAAACGACAAGGGTCGAAGAGGACGAAAAACCATGTTAATGAGATGACCTATTTGTATTTTAACAGCTGCTTCTCATCCCCCACCCCCACCCTCACCCCCTGAAAGAAAAGGAAAATAAAATGAGTCTCTTCTTTGAGAGAATAGTACACTCCAAACTTTTTGAAGCTGCTTTTGCCATCTATATTCTAGTTCTTAAAGCCCTATAAGTTGTCTGCTAATCTAGGCTGTGGGGTGTGAACTGTGGCACTCTTTGTTTGGGATGTGATTTTTTTAGTTTGGTGTTGTTGTGTCCTGCTTTTAGTTATTTTGTTAGCATTGTTAGTTGCAATCATTTCAGTTGGATCCTTCCTGAGCAGGTCGTGCACTTGGGAATAATGGAATTCTTACTGCTACTAGAGGGTATCCAGTAGACGGATCACCTTTCTCAGTTTCAAGATACAAGTTGAGTGGGAGATCAGAGAACAAGGTTTTATTAATTACTTGTAGACGGGTGTGGTATCTCTGGTGCTGATGGAATGATCATTGATGCAATGACTATCCTTTCTGCATGATATGTGGTGTCACTGTAGAACTTGAAGGTGAATTGTCATTTGTTTTCTGAGTAACTTGTATTTTAGAAGCCCATCTGTTTAAATCATGTCTGCAACCAGCTACTATATGGTGCTGGAGAGATACATGATGCAATAGAACCATTTTTTCACTCTCACAAGATTACCAATCAAATGTAGTGTGTTTTCCAGTCTTCAGCCTAAGGCACTGATCTGTCAACTGCTGTACTGATAGTCTTTTTGGCTAATGGTAGTGTTCGATTTAGCTTGTGCGCTCCTTGACTAATTCACCCAATACTTGTAATGATATAAACCTTGTGCAGTTGAAATGGAGGCATGTGCGTCTGAAATAATATGTATGGATGGTCTTGCTATTTGAATAAAGTCTAAGATCCATAAGGTCCCAGATTAGAATGGACTACTAGGCTGAGAAAATCTCTAATTTGGTTCCCAAAATCTGGTCAGCACTGCAGCTTGAAAAATTGCATGAAACTATGTTTGAGTGGTGTGTAGGACATTTTGCCATTGGGCAGTTGGCATTTGGGAGTTACAAATCTTCCTTGAGTTGTGCTCGTAAGTCAAAACTCAAAACTACTTGTATCAAAAATCATAAGTTACGCAATTGTAACCTATTCAGCTGAATATGTCCTCATTTATGATGAATCAACAGATATGATCCCCATCAATCAATTAAATGTACAGAATTCTGGTGAAAAGGTAGAGAAAAAAAATGTAACCCAAGTCCAACTTATTCAGATATGAAAGAAAAATGGACCTAGCAACGAAAAAAGCAAGAGCGTTGGTTAGGGCATGTTAAAGTAAAAAACCATGCTTATTTTTCCATCTATCAATTATGAATTCTCATGTGAAATGATTAACATAAAATAGCCAAACAAGTTGGAAATGCCAATGCTTTTTCTTCGTGGTAGCTAATTAGGTTACATTTTTCTTGCATGATCATGGCATTTATTAAGTTTATGTGAGGTCAATATATAAAGGGCAAATGCTAATAGATCTTCGACCAAAAAATATCATCACATAAGGCTAACACTATAGAATTTGATGCAATGTTGTCATGGTTTGAAAACTTTGTAAATGCAGGGTATCTTCACATCTGTATTCTCCTCCTACTTCTCCTCGTCCTCCTCCTCGTCCTTTCCATGATCAACCACCAGTGGCGGCTGCCTACAGCTGCCACGACTTGATCGATTTTGCATATATCTCATGCCTATTATCTGTCGGCTGCCCATTATCCGCTCGATAGAGTCCGTGAATTCTGCTCTTTATATATGTGCTGATTATTTTGACACACATTTTATAGTCTGAGCTAGACGCGGTGAGTTCTGTCAAACCCGTTGAATATGGAGACTCATGCCCAGAATAGTCTAGAAGACCACTAACACAATGGCAACCGATCACAAAACTCGCCTTGATGGTTAAATCAAAAGAACGTGTTTTCTTCATTGGGTTGAATTTTTCTCGGAAATGCAGAGTAAGTGATATTCTTTTTGTACTTGTCTGGACAGATTATTTTGCGTATTTCGGATTATCTTCAAATTAATACAAAGTTGGAAAGAGATCCAAAAAGGAAAAAAGAACTCCTTGTCAAGAATGGGATTTGAACCAATGCCCTTTCGGACCAGTACCTGAAACTGGCGCCTCAGACCAACTCGGCCATCTTGACAATGGATTTAAGTTGCTGAAATTACTTAAAAGTAACTTTTTTTTTTCCTAATCAGCAAAAACGGAATTCACCTCTTCTGTCACCTTTAGTTCGAGTGTTTGACCTCAAACATATAACAGCACTTCCAGTTCAGCTGGAGTAGTAACTAGTAACTTGAGTTTAAAGGAAAAAAGAAAAAAGGAAATAATAAGGAGAACAGAAAGAAATAGTAAAGCTTGAGTCTCAAGCATAATTGTTTTTTCCCCATCGATATTATTTGAGAATGCTATACTTTTCCTAAAAGGTGATGAGTGCAGTGTAGATTGGTGTATATCAACTGAACCAGTAGACGCTAAGAACTAGTAGAAGAACACAGAAAAGCCAAAATCAACTGGATAAACTCTAAACTCCTGCATAAGTATTAACACCAGTGGTTTTTGCTTCTGCTGTGCAGGCTTTTCTAGTCAGTTCTAGGCTTCTAACTTAAGAGGATTTTATATTACTTTCATCTTTAGCATGAGTGCAAGAGACTGTTTATGAAGAAAAATGCACAGCCACGCGGATTTAGGACGGATTCTATGATTCAAATGAGTTCATTATTTTTTAATCGAACTATCTATACATATGCAAAAAAATTTAATGTATGCATATGCTAAAATCACATTCGTTTTCAACTCACTGACTCTAAATTCTAAAAGCGGCTCTGTATTCAGGCACCACATCCTCCACCACAACCTGCACCACAGCCTGCTGCGCATCCGGCTCCTCCATAGGCACTTGATTCTGCTGCTGCTGATTTATCTCTTGGCACTGCCCCTTGTGCACATGACAAGATTATAAACGTTACGACGAAAACCACCGCCAATATTCCCAAGAATGTTACCAAAACATTAGTGCCAAGATTACCAAAGCCTTCACCATCAATCAAAATCCTTAATTCTCTTGCCATCTTTTCTCTTCAATCTGTTGTGTGTGATTGTTTTTGACTTGTTTTTTGTGTGGAAATGAAGGCATGGGAGGAGAACTTATAGTTGTTCCAAAGGCCAAATTCACTAAAATTGACCCTTCTTTTCTCGCTAAATATGTCTCTCTAAGTCATGTCTAAACTTTTCATAACTTTATGTATGTGTGATGTTTCTCTATTTCAAGACTTAAGATGGTGGGTCAACACAGCCCACTATCAAGATTTGGAGTCTCAGATCCCACTCTTCTTTGCCACTTTCTATGATGTGTGAGAAAGATAGCATCACAGTTATAAGCCCATTAGTTTGACACCTCAATTCCAAATTAACTAGAGTCGGCTTATGAATTTTCTATATCTATTTTGCTTTATTTGGACGCGTTTAAATTAAATCTCCCACTTTCTTAGCAAACTTAATGATAATACTTAAATTTTAATTAATTCGTATTTCCTATATGAATACTTTGACTTGACTAATAGCCTGTTTGGACAAAAGTGCTTTTTTTCTCCAAAGTTAAGGTGTTTGACCAAACTTTTTGTAGGAAAAAAAATACTTTTGAGTAGAAGCACAAAATAGTTTTTGAGAAGCAAAAAAAAAAAGTAACTTCTCCCGGAAGTACTTTTTTGAAAAACACATGTAAAAACACTTTTTAAAAGATTGGTCAAACACTAATTGCTGTTCAAAAGTGCTTTTCAAATTAGTTAGCCAAACACAAATTGATTTTCACCAAAAGTACTTTTAAAAAAAATACTTAAAAAAATACTTTTAAAAAATGTACTTTTCAAAATAAACAAATTTTAAAAGCTTGGCCAAACAGACTATAAGTTTCCGTTGATTTCGGAAGATTAAAAATCCTTTGAGATAACTTGACTTCATGTGATTTTAAGTCTTCCATGATGCAGCTAAACGGCGATTGATATTTCTTGCCCAATTAATTATACAGTAAGTACTGGATTTGCATCAAATTAGAACATTTAATTCTAAATTTTGCTAATTCTCATCTTGGGTAGGTTGTAATTAGTCTGATCTAATCCTTAAATTAGTGCACATAAAGCCAGCATTCACTAGATTAGATTAGTGGAAGAATTTATTAGTGCAATAATTCAGTTATTTAACTAAAAAGAGAACAATCTTTCAGAATTTGTCACACGTTTCCTCTGGTTGTTGAGGTGATTTAATACTCCAACTAACATGGCTGTTTCCATAAAGCACAGACAAACTTTGTGGAGTATTAAAATTCTCTTTTTCTATTTCTCTCATAGTGCTAGTGAATCTGCGTGCCTATAGTAGATCTCTTCTTAAATTCAAATAGTACCACAATGTTGAGTGTTTGGAACAAGAAACACATCACAACCTCTCATGTTTGTATCATAAATTTACCATGCTTTAGTGGACATACTATTTTTAGACCAAAAAACTATTAGGTTCTGTCGAACTCATAATTTTAACATTAAGTCTGTCCTGATGGCGTATGGTACGAAACTCGATGGATAATGAACAAGCCTTTCTATCAACTTTTTCCACTAAGTACTAGACTTACGCATGTGATAGGGTTTCAACTCGTGACTAACTCACATATCGTGCAGTGCGCTCTTATCACTAAATCAAAACTTTAGGCGCCATTACGAGGTTATGATTTTATATAGTCTATTATTAGTCATCCTACTGTTGTTGCCAATTCTTATCCATAGGTAGAGCTCTTTGTTCTTCTTCCCTTTTTCCTTCACATCATTGGCATTTTTGACCAGTTTGTGAAAACACATTTCATAAGATGTACTATTGCATTAATTAATTATCATGTACATTGATGATCACATTGCAAATTATTATTTTGGACGTCACGAAAACGAGAGTAGTCCACATTTAGAATTTGTACTTAATTCATCCTATTTCTCCTTTCTCTCTTTGGCTGGCCCTCTGGGTATTTTCCCCAGAAAATCTGCATTAAACTTCCTGCACATTTTTCTCATCTGCCTCTTCAATATATATGCAATATCGTCGACTTCTTCCTCATATTTCTCATAAAGGAATGGGAGAGTTTCCACACAAAGCAAACCTTGTAGACGATATTCACAGAAAAAGTTTAAAAGAAGCGAGAAATAATGTTACTAACAGAAGTATGAGAAATAGCTAAGTAATCTTACCGAAAAACAAAAGGTTCAAGGTGCTTATATAGTTTCCAAACACTGAGAGTATATAGAGAGAAATGACGGCCTAAAACAAAAAAAATGGAGTTGATAAGTATAAAATCCATTGAAATGAAGGACACGAATTAGTAATTTATTTGGCTATGATTCATCATACCAGAAAGAAGAGCTTTGCATCATTTCCACACGCGACAAAGTGAAATATGGAGAGGAAATTGTTGAACTTCTTGTGTAAGATTGAAGCAACATCTTCGAATGTAGTATCTTGTAATATGTCTTTGGGAATACTTGGAGGTGTCCTGAACATAATATTTGAATCAACAAAGGCAGAATATAGACATATAAGCAAAAAGTCACAAATTTTTTGATAAGCATTAAATTCTGAACCCATAATTTCGAAACTGCAATAGGTTTAGTGGTAAGAACTTAAAGATTAAACTTATTAAATTTAAATCATGAGTCCGCTTCTGTGTGTGCATATATACGTCCATCCGTCATTAATATTCTCAATTCGTCTTTCCTATTCACTATTTTACTGCGTGCTACAACTAACAGAGTAAGTTAGAAGATGTCCAATCCTGCCCCATTGATGTCGAGTCCGTTTGAGAGGCATTTAAAGGCCGTTGAGGCATTAGACTCAGGATGAACCCATAAGGGAGGGGAGAGGTTGCTATATATCATCATATCATATCATTAGTAGAAATGTATTAAAGGATAAGATCAATTCATAATAAAAGTCTTGATCACAATAATGATTGTCTCTTCAGTTTCCTGCTATTATTATACTTTTAAAAGCCATCACTTACTTGAAATTGTTACAATGGACAAACCGTACATTTCTATTAAGGGTATTGCTAAGTTATTGATTCATAATATATGTATTTAAGGCTTACTTTTCATTAATACCTTTAATTGATAAAATATATTCTCATTTGATTTTGTTACTCACTCATAATGTTTCTCTGTTGACTTTTCGTCCAGACAGGTTCCATGTAGTGATCTTAATAGTAGTAACTATTTTGCCTTACAGGAATGTTGCAGTTCATTATAAGAAGATGAAGAGAGAAAGATCAAAAGTTACATATTTTCAATTAATAACTGCAGACCGTTCAACTGCTCTTTATTGAGGAACATTTGACTTTTTCCTATCAGAATTTCTATACGTACATATTATTTCTAAAATCTATTTTCAACGAGTAAAAGATTATTAGAGATATAGGAAGCAACCCAAGACACCAGAAGGTTTCTACTGTCCGGTCTATCTTTATGTATAGATATAGTATACTCTCAAGTATTAACTTTATGTATGATGCAACTCCTGATTTTGTTAATATATTAGGAGATTCTTTGGTCTGGTGATATGTATTTTAATTTCTTCTTTTACTGGTTCTTTTTTTTTCCCCCCGACTATTTTTATCTAAGTTTTCTTAATCCTTTATGAGATTCGGTTGCATTCATTGTTTGATATTGTAAGTTACAACCCTACAAGTGGACTAATGAAATTCTTTTTTGGGTCATTAGGTTCTTAATTTATGAGCAAAGTCATGAAAAAGACCAAAGGTTTACTTGAAAAAGATTTCATTGATCTCTTATTTAACCTACAATAATATTTTCAATTGGATATTTTGAAAATTCGTTTCTTACTTTTCCGACTTTTATATTGGATTTATTATTAGCTTGATTTTTTTTTTTGTAGCTAATTTATTTGATTGATTTTTTTTAAAGATGTACTAAAGAATCTCCTTTAGTTGTGATTTATTTTGGTTTTATTCTTTTCCTTTTCAGAAACTTTTATTTATTTGTTTTCTTTTTAAGAGTTTTAAAGTGTAAATGAGCATATAGGTTTTTGTTGTGTACATTTCGGAGAATTCATTTAATTTTAGGTGGAAAAAAATAATGAACATTGTGAACTCTATGGAGTCATGAAGTTATGTCCCTTGAGCTTCTAGCTCCAACTGGTTCGAAGAAGATGATATGTTTTATTTTTTATTTTTGTGTTCTTTATTAGTTCGTCAAGTTATATTTGTAAGTAAAATTCCTTTTATTTTATTTTTCAGCCTTGAAATTTGCTACATTATTTTGAAAAAGTTTCAAGATTTTTTTTAGTTTTGTGTGGTTATATTGAACTTTATGCTCTTTATGTTTCTTCAAGTTTCAGTTTTATGTTAGATTTTATGTTCTTTTGTTCTTGAAATTTGCTAACTTTCTGAACAAGATTTTGTCGGGTTTGCTTAATTTGATGTGGTTATTCAGTACTTTGTGCGTTGATTCGTTTTTAATTTCTAATTTTTTTGTTAATTTTATATTATTTGGTTTGTTTAGCCTCAAAGTTTGCTTCTTATCTAAAGAAGATTTTGTACGTGTAGGTAAATTTTTTGTGGTAAACTTTGTATGTTATGATCTTGAGTATTTTCTTATTTGAGGTCCTAATTGTTGTTGTTTTGTTTTTATTTTCACATGTGAGTTATGACGGTGCTGTTTCTATGAGGTACTTTATTATTTTTTGTTAATTGGTACATTAATTTTTTCTTTGAAGTTCACTTTTTTATAGAAATTTTCTATCTAATTTTGAAAGGATCTTTTCACCATTTAAAGAAGTTATTTTAATCACGTAATAACAGATTGGAATTTAAGATAAATAATTGACACATAAATGTGTGTATTCAAAAAGTACTAAATTTTGCAAGTTAAGACGTCATCTAATTATTTGAACTGTCAAGTCGGTCGAATAAATTTACCATTCATTATTTTGAACTTGTGTGTTTTACTTTAAAATTTTATATTATACATCACACATATTCAAACAACATTTATAATTTTCAAAAATTACTGATTGATGTGGGATTCACGTGAAACGCATGTAATGTAGATTTGGGGAACAGTCTTCAATCTTATATAGGAAGGGAAAATAAGAAGAATACCAGCCAAAGATATCTGCACCAGCAGACCAAATGAAGATTATTAACATAGTGGTGATGGAGACATGACAGAGGAGAGTTACAAAGGTATAATCCACAACCTCAAAAAGAAACCACATTACTGCAACTGCAATTAGAATTGCTGCAGAAAATCTCTTGTCTCTCCATAATAATATGTCCGCAACTGCACTTAAAAAATATTTTAGTCCACGAGTAATTAACCAATCACAGAATAAAAAAAGTGAAACGTTAGCAATTTCTCGATAGAAAGTGCAGCATTTGACAGAGAAAAAGGGCAAATTATAATGATATTTTGGTACCTCTTCCTCCTCCTAGAACAGAATGAATAGGCCTTTGGCGGCCCAAAAGTTTTGATCTACGTGCAAGATGATCAGTATCAGAATCAGATGAATAAGTGGCCATGCTTACAGAAATAATTGGGAAATATATGTGGCTGTAAATCATATATATTAGCCAGCAATAAGCTTAAATAAGTCTCTTCAGGTACTAAGCTTAGTGGCCAAGAAACTAGGAAAGAGGGAATTAAAGAAAAGAATTTCTTGAGCATAGAGTTTGCACTTTGCAGCTAGCTTCCCATTCCCGCTACTATACAGAAATCTGATTAACTTTTTGCACATACTGTTAGTGGCATGCATCTTCTATGCTTTTCGTTTGGCAAACTTTTAGTATCTCTTAATCTTTTAGCTTTATGTACACCACATTACCTGGAGAATATTCTCACAAATCGCTGAACAAGGCTTCGTATTACTAATATAATATTTCTGGTTTCAAATTAAGGACTAGTTGGATTCTAGTGCTGCTAACTGGTATATCATGCTTTTACCCATCACCACTTCAATTCTTGGAAAACATCATGAAGCATGAGACCACTATACTAGCTTCCAACATTTTGAGAATGTAAGAAGTTCCACTCCTCGGTCGGTACCAGCGTTGGTGGGAGGTAGCGGTACCAACGAAAGAGTCGAGGTGCGCAAAAGCTAGCTCGACATCACTGTTATTGATGAAAGTTTTGAATCAATCGAGTTATTTAAAATTTCAAAATGTACTTTCATCTTTATATTAACTAATTACATGAGCATGGAAGGTTAGTGACACATTGATGGTAGGCTAGGAACACGTGTTTTAGCCGCATTTTGCACTATAATTACTGCACTTTGAGTGTGTTTGAGCTTAAATGAGGGTGATTTACACTTATTATATGTTTTAAGCTTTGTAGGAGATGATTCCGAGTTAAGGACATGTTCTGGAGCTAAATTGAATAATTTGGAGCTTTGAGGTATGAGTAAAAGCCCAAAAAATTTAAACCGGAATTGCATCCGGAGCTCGTGGACCGGCATTGCATACGAAAGTTGGAAGAAAGCGCATGGGCTGGAGCAAAATGCACTAGTCCCTCAGAAGCAAAGAAGAGAGAAGTGGACAAACAATTTGGGCGTTTCCTAGATGTGCTCAAGCAGGTGCATGTTAATCTACCATTTGCAGATGTGCTCTCTCAGATGCCAGCTTATGCTAAATTCTTGAAGGAAATATTATTCAACAAGCGGAAAGTGGAAGAGACATCGGTTGTCAAGCTCACAGAGCACTGTAATGTCATTCTGCAAAATAAGCTCCTTCAAAAGTGTGGAGATCCAAAGAGTTTTACTATACCTTGCTCTTTAGGAAGTACTAAGTTTGAAAAATATCTGTGTGATTCGGGTGCTTTTAGTAATCTTATGCCTTTGTCTATTTTCAGAAAATTGGAGGGAGAGATTGGAGAAATCTGATCGATACCTGTGTCCTTGCAGCTGGCGGTTCAGACCACAATCATACTTGAAGGAATAGTGAAATAGGTGCTAGTTTGAGTGGACAAATTTTTGTTCCCTGTGGACTTCGTTATGGTGAAAGTGGAAGAGAATAGAGAGGTCTCTCTAATTTTAAGGAGACCCTTCTTGGCTACTACCATAGGTATTCAGGACATTCAGGAAAGGCAGCTCATGCTCAGAGTGGGAGAAGAAAGTTGATCTTTAAGATGGAAGGAGCAATGAGAGCCTTAAAAGAGCGAGCTGGAGAGAGTAATGTTACGCGGCGCCTTCCTGAGGTTCCTTGGAAGGGCGACGTAAGGCTAGGCAATCGATGTCAGTATGATTGCCGTCCGCCAACTGAGGTCCACTCCGCACGCTAGACTAGATTGTCAGTGCCGTGCGGGAAAACCAATATCGTGAGCAACGAGAGAATTGAGAGCTTGTAGAGAAAATTTGAGAAAAGAGCTTGCTTGCATAAATAAAAGGCTATTACAAAGTCTACGCGGTGTCGAGAGGGTGAGACACCAGTACAGAGAATTGATTGCTTGCTTGAAAGTTTGAATGCTTATACCCCCCTTAATAATGCTTAAAATAAAAAAATCAAAGTTACAAGAGTTGAACTAAGAAACCTGTAGAATCATACTGAAATAAAATAAAGTAAATCTATTCTATATTTACAAAGAAAAGGACTTAGTCTTCTACAAAGTAGAAACAAGTCCGTCAGCAGCACTTTGTCATTCGGCTCAGGGTCCGCGCGCGGCGTTGTCTGCGCGCACGGCACTATGGGCATCTGCCTGTGGCTGGGCATTGGCGCTGGCTGTCAGTGGGGCGACAGAGGCGCTTGCGCGCTTGTCACTTGGAGCTGCCAAGACCACGGGGCCGACCGTGGCGCTAGGCGTTGGGAGGCTTGCCAGGACGCCACGGGGCACGTCCAAGGGGTCATGGGGCATGGCTGGAAAGCCGCCCATGACATTCTCCCCCACCTGAGTTGGCGACGTCCTCGGCGCCTTGCTTGCAAGATAATCTTCAATTAGATTCTTGAAGGCTTTGAGGTTTGTCCCCCTCTCCCAAGTATTCTCCTCTGCGTCGCGTCCCTGCCATTTCACTAAGAACTCTTGGTGATCTTTCCTGGAGGCATAAATCACTCTATCGTCAAGGATAGCTTCAGCACGCCTTTTTCCAGCTGAATTAGGGCCCCGAATGCTGGGGACTGTAAGTTGGCTCCGTGCAGGATCCTCCGTATCTTCCCGAAAAGGTTTTAGGAGGCTGACATGGAAGACAGGATGAATCTTCCACCAAGCTGGGGTATCTACCCAGTATGCCACTTTCCCAATGCGCTTTACTATGGACAAGGGTCCAATATATTTTTGCAACAGGCGAGGGTCATGGACTCCCGCAAATAAGTACCGCTTTGGGATTTTGACCATCACTTTGTCTCGTACTTGATATTCAACAAAGCGACGGTTTTGATCGGCATGCCTCTTCATCCGCTTTTGGGCTTTGACAAGATAGCTCCGCACTATCTCCAGATTTCGCTTCCATTCTCTTAAGAAGCTTGCAGCTCGGGGAGATTTTGCCATGTTTGGAGCATTCACAGTGTGTGGGAGTAGCGGTTGCTGTCCGGTAACAATTTCAAAAGCGCTCTTGTTGGTACTGGCGCTCTTTTGTGAATTGAAGCACAGCTGAGCAGCATCCAAAAGCTTCACCCAATTTTTCTACGACCCAGTTACAAAGTGGCGGAGATATTCCTCCAGCATGCCGTTAAACCGTTCCGTTTGGCCATCAGATTGTGGATGAAAGCTTGAACTGTGACTTAGTTTTGACCCAAGGCACTTGAAGAGTTGCGTCCAGAAATTGCTAGTGAAGCGCGAGTCGCGATCACTAACGATCTCTTTTGGTAGGCCCCAATACTTCATGACATGAGAGAAGAAAAGCTGAGCTGTATCTTCTGCTGATATATATTGTGGGGCTGCTATGAAGGTAGCGTACTTCGAAAACCGATCCACAACAACCAGAATAGTTGTAAGATCTCCAACCTTGGGCAATCCGGTGATGAAATCCAGAGAGACGCTTTCCCAAGGCCGTTTTTGAACAGCTAGTGGTTCCAAGAGTCCCGCTGGCGTCAGGCGATCCGACTTGTCCTTTTGGCATGTTAGACAAGTTTTCACGTACTGAGCGACGTCATCGGCCATTTGAGGCCAATAATATGCACGGCGAAGTAACGCCATGGTGCGTTCTTCACCCGGATGACCTGCCCACAAAGTGTCGTGGCATTCCGCCAGAAGGATCCTTCGCAGATCTCCTCCCTTAGGGACATAAAGTCGATTTCCTTTCACTTTCAGGAAACCATCTTTTATGTAGAACTGGCGAGTCTTGCCTTGTTCTACCAGAGTAACCAGATACTGTGCAGCAGGATCCTTGATGAGAAGATCCAGTATCTGGTCTTTGATGTTCGTGGCTACTTCGCTCCCCCTAAGAGTGGCGAGTAAGCACACGGATGCGAGGTCCACCCTCCGACTGAGAGCATCAGCCACTTGGTTAGTCTTTCCACTGCGGTACTCCAAGTTGAAGTGGAATTCCGCTAGAAGCTCTTGCCACCTGGCCTGTCGACCATTCAACTTCGGCTGTGTAAGGAAATGGCTAACAGCTGTGTTATCTGTCTTAACTACGAACGGGGTTCCCAGCAGATAATGCCTCCAAAGGCGCAGGCAATGAACTACAGCCAACAATTCCTTTTCGTGGGCGGCATAGCGCAGCTCTGCATCTTTCAGCTTCCGGCTCTCATAGGCTACAGGATGTCCATCCTGTAGCAAGACCCCACCAAGTGCATAGTCGGAGGCATCCGTCTGTACCTCAAATGGTTTGGCCAAATCAGGGAGAGCCAAAACGGGGCTACTAGACATAGCCGCTTTCAAGGCGTTAAAGGCTTCTGCTCGCCTGGGTGCCCAATTCCAAGGTGTGGCCTTCTTGAGGAGTTCTGTTAGTGGCACATCGATGAGAGAGTAGCTTCTCACAAAACGGCGGTAGAAGTTACATAGGCCAAGGAACGCCCTCAAGGCGTGGACGTCCTTAGGCGGCGGCCAATCTGTGATAGCCTGAACCTTTTGTTAGTCCATCTTGATCCGCCCTTCCTCAATGACATGCCCGAGGAAGTCTATCTGTTTCTTAGCAAAGGAGCATTTGGACAGCTTCACGTATAGTTCATGCTCCCGCAATCGAGATAAGACTTTCCGCAAATGCTCCAAATGGTCCTCCAATGTCTGGCTATATACGACAATGTCGTCCAAGTAGACCACCACGAATTCATCAATATATTAGCGGAAGACTTGGTTCATCAGGGTGCAGAATGTGGCTGGTGCATTAGTCAAGCCGAACGGCATCACCAGGAAGTCATACGACCCATACCTTGTCACGCACGTCGTCTTGTGCTCATCACCCTCTGCGATTCGCACCT